>JAXCGZ010017337.1:67500-75000 GCA_037179515.1 Halocaridina rubra | reverse complement strand
TTTATTTTTTATGCTCTGGTATATTAAATTATAATTTATCATAGCATACAGAGGTAACTATGGGAGAATTATTAAAAAAAAATATCTGGGCTGAGAAGAAGCAGATATCGTCCAAAATATATGTGATGTTACTTAGAGTTTCGTAAATCTATTTTGGTGTGATGTGATCGGTTTTACGTTACGGACTCCCTTTACTACTAAGGGCTGGGATGATGTCTCCTTGCGAGGAATTTGGGTTTTTAGCAGTGTGTGACCGTTACCCTAATTGAATGCCCTTTCTAACCCCATATCGTGGCGTGCCGCAAACCCTCGACCTTACGTATCAAAGTTTACCGCTCGACAACGGTGACAACATAGGCAAATTTATCTCTGTCATCTATTCATCTAATTATTTTATAATTATTTTTCACTAGCCACCCTCCCCTGAGAAAGGAGGCCTAGAATAATTCCTCCATGTTCCCCTACATGTCGTAAGAGTCGAATAAATGGGGTGAATAAAGGTGATTGAGTATCCCCTCTTCTGCATTTTCTCTTCCCAAAGAGCCAGAGTATTTTGTTATGACTCAGGCTACTACCCTTATAAAGGGAAACTGACTCTTGTCAAGAGAGACTGTATGTCTGCATTTGTCCGTTAATTCGATAGTTGTTTTGGCAGTTTTGCAAATTGGTCATAATGGTCTTTATTCGCTAATGACATAAGGTCTCTTTCTAAATACAGGTTGGAGCTGGGGAACGATCGATCTTTGAACACATTTTTACCGCAGATTCATGAGTAAATGAATGCGTGTCTATATGGATAAATATTTGCATGTTGTCACTATATATAACTAAATAAGCTTACCGCAGGGTTTTGGATTCATATTTACACTAATAATTATATAAAGGCACTTAATCAGTGCCAAAGGCTGTGAATGAAGATAATCCGTACCTGGACTCTCCTGACCTGGTGCATTGTAGCACGGAAAATCACATTAAATTCAATACACGCATGGAAGGCTGGACAAATTACCCCATAGAACCATTACCCCTAGGACAATTGTCCCTAGGACAATTGCCCCTAGGACAATTGCCCCTAGAACAATTGCCCCTAGGACAATTGCCTCTTCATTATTTAGTAATGAGGACAATAGATCACAGAGTTGTATTTTACAAATCTTCCCATTACAGGCAAGAACTGTTTGTCAAAATCAAACCAAAGAAACCGAACCTAAACAAACAAACAAACATTTATTTCCATTTTTGTACAATGGTTATTCTTCCAAGATTAAAAGTAACTTAGAAGTAGACATGTATAATTGAACTAATAAGTATGTAGCTTTCATAGACAATAATAATGCTGTAATAAATATGTTAACAACAATGTTAATAACAAAGTAGTAATAATAACACTCGATACAGTATCGTTATTTTATCATTGGGTAATTGCTTGCTTTTGCATGAAGAGTGATTGTCCTAGGGGGCAATCGTTCTAGGGACATATGTCCTAACGGGTAATTGTCCTCAGGGGCCAATTTCCTTACCCCATATACATATATAGGGCACAAGCCTTAATTCATGCTCGAAGCGCCCAATTTGGTTTTTCTAAAGATAAAATAGAATTAAAGGACTTGTTTAAGATTAAGGCCCGATCTCTTAAACAGTGTAAACCTAGGACACCATACTGTTAGCTAACTAGACACAAATGGATTTCATGAACGTATTTGACGCGGTTCTGTCTGTGTATGGCTAGGATCCCACGGGGGATCCTAGCCATACACAGAACCGCGTCAGATGCGTTTATGAAATCCATTTGTGTGTGTCTAGCTAACTAACAATATGGTATCCTAGCTTTACATTGTATAAAAAATCGGGCCTATGTCTAGCAAGTAACTATGGTTAAACCTTTTTTTTTATTTTTTCTATTCTATCACTAACAGACTTTAGTAGATTTAGGTCTTTGCTATAATTCTCTAGCCAATATTCTCGTTAAATCATTATAAAACCATTTAAGTTTCCAAACAGCTATCATTAACATCAAAATATCTAACCTCTTAGGATTCGAACCTGGGCCCTACATTGCATCACCTCCATTATAATTACAATGAAAAATGAAGTAAAGAACTATATTCCCATAAGTTCCGGTTTTACGTCACGGACTCCCTTTTCAACCAAGGGCTAGGACGGTTGCCTTCTTGCGAAGGACTGTTTTAGCAGATGTAATCGTTACCTCGAGTGCATGCCCTTGCTAACCTCAGACCGTGATGGGGCTCGAACCCTCGACCTGAAGCCTCAGAGTCGCGGACGCTACCGTTTGAGCCACGGTGACTAACTATAATCCCATAAGATAAAAAAAAAAAAGTTTTAACTTGTCAGGCCATTTGATTCGCAAACCAAATATTCTTACACCAAACTGAATACTACTACAATAAAAATCCCAAACTGCTGACATTTATTGTTTAACTCAACGCTATATTACTCTTTCTCTGTTCCACGAAGCCTGGCCAACACACCCCTCCATAATGGGTTTTATACAGACCCCCTTTGACGAAAGAATCAGTTCCTGGAATTTCGGATCTTGTAAAGATGAGGAACCCACAGAACCTCATGGAATGTTATAGAACTCCTTAAATTAGAAGGTTAGGTTAGGTTTGATTTGGTAAGGTTGGGAGAGATTTGTTAATATTAGGTTAGGTTTGGTAGATGTTAGATTTGGTTTTGTAAAGTTAGTTAAGTCAGATTACATGGTATACATTTACAGAATGTTGGGACTATTATGTTTGGAAAATAAAAATTGAATATAGAATTAGATAATTTTTATTATCTAAGAAATAATAACCATTTAAAGGAACTTATTATGAGCATCTATTATCTTTGAAACCATATGCTTAAAAAAAAAAGTTTTGCGATTTACAGAAAATACTCATGATTTAAAAAAAAATCCATACTGTCCTCTTGAAACAGAAACTTGCAATTTACATTATTCTTATACGTTTTGTAATCGTCAAATCTATATTCTTAGAAAGATCAGTATCGTGTACATGCATTCACATACATACGTATATACATGCATACAAACAGCGATATCCATATATACATATTCCAATCTTCGCCTAAACGTAAAGTCATTCTCAAATGATATAATAACTGTGTAAAGTTTTTGAAATGGTTTACAAATGTCCCACGTGAGTAATAATAAGTTTCCAGTAAAACATACAATTAAAAAAAACTTCTAAAAACCCTTACCTGTATAAGTACAGGCAATTAAAAAAAACGAGAGAACATCAAAACAAAAATAATTCCTTCATTAAGAGAATCGTCATCTTCTCAGCAGTTGTCATCTTTTCAGCAGTTGTCATATTATCAGCAGTTGTCATATTATCAGCAGTTGTCATCTTTTCAGCAGTTGTCATCTTTTCAGCAGTTGTCATATTATCAGCAGTTGTCATCTTTTCAGCAGTTGTCATCTTTTCAGCAGTTGTCATCTTTTCAGCAGTTGTCATATTATCAGCAGTTGTCATATTATCAGCAGTTGTCATATTATCAGCAGTTGTCATATTATCAGCAGTTCCGTCAGAACTTATGACAGCTTGTTACGGGATCCTCCATGGCGAGAATGATGTTTATAGTTATCGCGTCTTCGCGTTCTCAGACAAGTTGATCCCCTGAGAAGCTTTGTTCCTCTGAAGGAATGGCTCTTCGTAAAGCTCTCGCAATCCTTCGGAACAAGTCCGAAAAGTTTCTTTTAACTTTCTTTGGATGGGAAGAATTATTCCGTGTGGGCAGAAGTGCATTTTTCTGCGAAGCTGACGGAGGAGGACTTAGGAGGGTTGATTGAGGCGACGATATGCAGCCGTCAGCTAAATGCGTTGGAGAGTTTAAGATCAGTTTATGTTGAGGTGACTCGGTGGTGTTTGGTATTGTTAATCTGTAATAATAAGGCAAGATAATTGAGACATACTATAGAATACTTAAAAGGGAAAAATGAGTTTAATTAATCTATATACACCTTTTTGAAGACTAAACTCTGGGTCTCTTATTATTTTCACCCTCAATTATTTGAGAATCTTGATTGATTATCACGTTTTCTAATTCCAAAAAATTACATAATTCATATTCTAGATAAATTAAGAATTGTCATTCTTTGCTTTGCATAGCTCTTGACCTTGAGAAAGGAGCCGCGGCACCGTAGGGGATAGCATTCTAGATTCGGGAAGCGACAAGCCGGTGATCGAACCCACAGGCTGGAGTCAAGAAAGACATCCAGTCCTCATACCCCAGCTCCAATCTGTGTCTACTCCACAGTGGATTAACAGTAACACAAACTTAAACAAAATTTTAAATGACTAGGAGATACTAACCTGTTTTTAGCCGAAAATGCTTTTTTGACGGAGTTGGGGATGTGTCTGGTGGTTCGCCTTGCACGTCTTATTTTTGGCGTCGCCCAATTTGCATTCCGTTTCTGGCCATCGTCATCTACAATTGAATAAGAGATAGGTTGTACTGAAGCGATGCTCGAGACAAAATTGACTATTGATTGTGGTTTGGTTTGAAGTTAATATTAATAATCGAGTCAGTTGTATGTATATGGAGACTTTTTTTTTCACTATCATATTATCAGTATTAAAAGTTAGATCTTAATTCTTTGGGAGGCAATTAAACGTCTCTCGAGCAATCAATCTTTAAAAAACTTCAACCTTTCTCTGAAATCATAAGATTGTTCATAATACCGAAGATTTTATCCTATAAATATATAGCCAGTGACAAAGGAATTTTCGGTTTTATGACGGTTTTTATTTTAAGATTATGTGCTAAAAAATGCCAAAACTAAATTTTGAATCGTGTAAAGATTTAATTCCAAGAGATTTCTCAGCGATTTTCCCTTGAGATTATATTATACAGTTTCAATAACAATATCACTGGAAACTAAAATGATATCATAGGCACTGTATAATATCTTTAAGACAATGATTTACAAAACGTATGTTAGGTTAGGTAAATATTTGCAAAGCATAATTTTTTCCCTGAGGGAGAGGGCTTCGTGTTCCCCTGCGTGTCGTAAAAGTAGACTAAATGGGGTGGAGTGAGGGGACTGGGGATATCCTCTGCTTTATCTTCCTGAATAGAGTCAAGATATTATGCTTTGACTCAGCTACACCCCCTGTAAGGGGGAATTTGTCCATATATATAAATGCATTTTGTGAAAAGAAAACTTTTCCTTGAAAATGTTTTATTTACCTTTTAAAGAACTGCCCACAAGAGGATTTGCAATAACACTTTCCTTGAGATTTTCCTTGACGCCATGTGATGGAGGAGGACCTTGTTTTCCTTTCTTCTGGAAGTGAAACTTGAGATATTCCTTGGTGCCTTTTGACTTAGGAGGACCTTGTGTTCCTTTGTTTTTGAGGTGAACCTTGAGATATTCCTTGGTGCCATTTGATGGAGGACGAGGCTGTGTTCCTTTCTTCTTAAGGGGAACCTTGAGAAATTCCTTGACGTCATGTGCTGGAGGATGAGGTTGTGTGCCTTTTTTCTTGAGGTGAACCTTGACAATTCTCGGAGGTTGTGGAGCTAATACTTGAGATTGAAGGGCGTTATACATTACCTTTTTCTCTGCGGTAAGTTTTGTGGTATTGGTGGGCATGATGACGTGGCAAAACTGCTCGAATTAGAAAGATTTTTTCACTTAAATCCTCTTTGCTTTCCGTGGGAAAAAAGAGTATAGATAATGCATGGAAGGAACGTTTTGCTCGGTGCGATTATCGCTCAACGATGATCGTTCATGGCTCAACGATGATCGTTAAACGATTATCTAGAGCACTAATTCTTTGTTTTTAAATGGGGCTGTTTTGCTTAAGAAAAACAGCCCCATTTAAAAACAAAGAATTAGTGCTCTAGAAAATCGTTTGACGATCATCGTTGAGCCATGAACGATCATCGTTGAGCGATAATCGCACCGAGCAAAACGTACTTTTAACACTGAAAACGTCAATACTAATTTTAGTTCATTGAATCGGCAGCAGTACGTAAGGTCAAAAACATCCGGTGAACAGACTAATATAGAGCTTCAAACACTAATTGCGTCACTAATGTATTTTTTTTAGAAAACAAGGAATATTTCAGTGGCTGTATACAAGAAACAAAAAAATAATCCAGTAAATAGACAAAGATAGTAGTTTAAACACTATTTAAATCACTAATAATATTAGTTCCTTGGGAGTATTTCAGCAGCTATATACAAGTGTAACTCACCAAAACTCTCAACTAGAACTAATTTGAGTTTTTAATCTACCTTTTCTATATCGCTTTGGGTGGAAGAACATAATTTATTTGTAACAATCACAAATTATCTAAACTATAGTTAGTGAGAAATAATGCCATAGTTAGCTATAATTCCTCATTAATAGCTCATAAATGACTTTAAATGTTTTATTTACAATTACACAATTACACAAACATGGTCATAAAGGGTGGTTTACACGGTCAAACGGTTCGTCGAACGCGGTTCGACAGACAAGTGTCTGAAGTGATGTTCGAACGTGTGAACGGGGTATTTGGCTGTCGAACACGTTCGACAAACGTGTTCGACAACCAAATACCCCGTTCACACGTTCGAACATCACTTCAAACACTCGTCTGTCGAACCGCGTTCGACGAACCGTTTGACCGTGTAAACCACCATTAAGAAATCGGGCCCAAGTTTGTTTGCATGTCATTGTCATGCTATTTACTTTGTCGTTTTTCTCATTAATTACCTCATTACTATATATATATATATATATATATATATATATATATATATATATATATATATTTTTTTTTTTTTTTTTTTTAATGATTGTGACACCAGGACGGGCCAAATATATATATATATATATATATATATATATATATATATATATATATATATATATATATATATATATATATATATATAAAATAAAACAGCCCTCATCGGGCCTGGGCACGAAAAATACATAAAGAGAAACAGAGATGGAGAGTGTAATGACTTGTCAGATGTGAAGGGATAAAAGATGTGTGATGAATATCCAAGAATATTCATTGTAGCTGTAGGCATAGAAAAAGAACCGTAACTGAAGGAAGACTTAACATTGAACTGTCCTGGACAGGACCTATTTAAGTTCAAAAAACCTTCAGCTGTAGTATCGCAACAGGAATTTAATATGCAGAATTAATTTATTGATTTTAATTCATTTATTTTTGTAAAAAAAAAATACATTGATACTTTCTTAAAGTTAATGTTGTTACTGTTGTTTGTCGTTGCATGTGACACTTTAACTCCCCATTCGAATGAGGGTGGAAACAGACAAGCTGGAGCAGGGGAATTAAGGTTGGATGCCTTTCCAAACGTCCTGAGATGGGCTGTTTTTTTTAATTTTTGTAAGTGTCATGACTATTATTCCCCATTCACGCCGCCATTTTGGCGCCGTGAATGGAATATTTACTAAATAAAAAATAGGTTAATCAAAATTAACCTAGCCTACTTAACCTAGCTTAGCCGAA
>JAXCGZ010017337.1:42500-55000 GCA_037179515.1 Halocaridina rubra | reverse complement strand
GATCGAACCCGTCGTAGTCACTTTCTGACTCTGGCGCTTTACCATTGAGCTACCATGGCTCCGAAAGCAGTAAATAACGCTTTAATTGTACAAGTCGATGAAATCCACTTTTGCAGAAAACAGAAAAATCTCTTTTTCGTGTTTTTTATAAAAGGGTCATTTTTTTTTTTGCTTCATGTTAATTTTGGTGTTTGGATTTTATGGGATGGTTGTACATATAAAAATTACACTAATGTGATGTGTTCTGGGAATATAAAGGTTTGGAACCCCTGCTTTATCCTTATAAAGGAGCGAAATTGTATCGCACTCGCACATATGCCAGAGGAGATTTATGTATTTCACATAACATACAGGCAGCGCATTGTGTCAGAATCAGTCCCCATTAAAAATGGGTAAACACACCCCTATTTGATATATAAATGAGCTTAAGGCTGGATGCCCTTCCTGACGCCTCGCAGCGGGTTCGAACACGACGTTGTCACTTCGGGTGTCGAATGACTTAATAGCTTCGCTATCGCTGTCCGATTTTCAGGAGGGTCTATATGATCTGTTCTGTACTTGATAACCGAAATTGCTTAAATTAATATGTTTTCATAGACATTGGTCCAATTTCTTAAACAGTGTAAACCCAGGATACCATATTGTTAGTTAGACACACAAATGGATTTCATAAGCGCATCTGACGCGGTTCTGTGTATGGCCAGGATCCCGTAAGGGATCCTGGCCACACACAGAGCCGCGTCAGATGCGTTTATGGAATCCATTTGTGTGTGTTTAGCTAACTAAAAATATGGTATCCTAGATTTACACTGTTTAAGAAATCGGGCTAAAGTCAATAAATGTACACTGAAAAAACTTAGTATTAACTAAAAACTCACTCACAAATAATTCTAACATCTTAACTATGTGAATGAAGGCAGGTTCATTCATTCAAGTCTCCCACACTAAATTATTTTTGCATACTTTTATGAAAGGTATTCAATATTTTTCATTAGCTAAAATAAACAAAATATGTATAAAAAAAACATCTCTGTAGTCACTTGCATATAACCAAAGCTGGAGTGAAATTTCCTTAGATTTTTTAATTCTCTTTGATGTCAAAAAGAAAGAGCGAAAAAAAAATTTAAGTTAAGACTGTACATGATTTATATCCCAGAAGGTAACTATTATTAGAAAAGCAATGTCCAATAATGAGAAAAAACTCTTGTTTTATCTTCCTTTTGAAGTTGAAAATGGAGATGACATCTGGTTGAATGTATTATATGCCTAGAAGGTATTACTCTAGTTTGGCCTAGTTTTGCTAGATACCAACCAATGGAAACTAGTCTGTGTGTAAAATAGATTATTTTTAAAGGATTTGAAAATATATGAATTTTTTTAATCGCTCTTAAGCTATGAATGAAAATCCTCAAAACTTTCCAATTTTTGCTGACTTAATAGTACAAAACATTTAAAATATCTTTACATTGGCAGTTTTTATATTAATTGGGAGTTTATTTAGATATTAAAAACCTTAAGTTATTTCAATTTAGTAGAATATTGATACATAAAACCATGAAATTGAGGCATGAGTTATTCTTTCTATGCAACTTTTAATCTCCTTTCGAATGGGGTGGACACACGCATGTTGGAGCAATAAGGGGAATTAAAACTGGATGTCCTTTCCTAACACCCCGCGGTGGGGTCAAACACGGGTTTGTCACTTCCGAGTGAGGTGCTCTAACCACTGCACCACTGAGGTCCCCCGTTGTCTATATATGGGTTATAGGTTTAAATAGAATAAATTTTAGAAAAGTAAAACTCTAACAATCACACATTAAACATATAAACTTTAATATGTCTTTGCTGGTTATTGATTTATAAATGCAAGAAATTAGTATATCAAAGAAACATATTTCTTATCTGGATTGAGAGGCGAGATTCGTGAAATTCGAATAAATTTTTTGCTTAAATGTAGAGAAAAACTTTATTTACTTTCTGAACTCTTACATACAATGGCCACAATATTCCATTAAGGATACTGACCGAGTCAAAGCACACATTTACTAGAAGCATTTATTTCTCGATCATTCCTCTTAGCTCCTTGACGATAAAAGGCTGCTACAATTTGTCCCACAACCATGCATGGGTCATCCACAGCAAAAGCGCGCAAGAATTTTCTATGCCTAAGTTTTTGCTTGGATTAAACATTTTATCATAGCTCTATACTTCACAAGTCGAATGTCTAAAGCCTTATTTTAATATTTTTTATTTATGGTTTATAAAAAAAATTTATACAATGATTAAACTTTAAATTAACTTTCAGAGTTTGAGCTCTTGAAATCATTGGTAATTGTTAATGTTATTTTTTTACATTTAATTTTTGTACGTAGACATAGTATAGGTGCCGCGGTATACCAGTGATAAATCCGCAAGTCGGGATGTGACTAACTCGAATTCGATTACACCGCTGAGCGTTAAGCAGGGCATTCAGCCTTAGTAATGATTATACTCCAACATATACGTCCACCCCAATGGAAACTGGGACTAACTGTAATACAGGAAATGGTGCAGATATATACAAAATAAAAAAAAAATCTTGTAGAATTTATTTCTAAATGACATATTTGATCAAAATTCAATACTAGTTTTGAGTATTTGGAAGTTTATAAAGCTTCCAACATGTGCATCCTTTTGGAAGTCACCTCAACCACTAAAGTCAAACAAAAGGTTGAAGCTTCAAAGGAATTTTAGCTGAAGCTCTCTTTTTTTGTCCTTTATTCTTTTAGACTCGGGGGTTGGAATGGCTTTAAAGCATTTGCATAGGAGTACTGCACGTTTTTTTTACGGTGAACGTTCACATAGAGGATAGAAGTAGAACATTTTTATTTCTAAAGATATATATATATATATATATATATATATATATATATATATATATATATATATATATATATATATATATATATATATACCCTCATACATACGTAAACAAATTACCATAGTCCCCTCGCACGGGGATGGCCTAGTCAAAGCACACACTCACCAGAAGCCAAGACACACCGGATCACTCCGTTCAGCTCCTCAGGAATAAAAGGGATACCACAATGGCCCCCCACTTATTGTACTTGGGTCATCCACAGGGTAGGCGGGTAAGGATCTTCTACCATGCTATTTTAAATTATACCATGAGCATATACATTTTCCTTTTGTTGAAGTTAATTCTCATCTAAAAGTTCGCGGAAGCTGTTCACGGAATTATACTGACTATAATTAACGCCATGAAGTTTCTAAATTTTCTCTTGTTGAGTCTAATTTTCCTCTAGGGAATTATATAAAATGATAATTAATAAATGAGCTTAAGGCTGCATTCCCTTCCTGACGCCTCGCGACGGGCTCGAACACGACGTTGTTACTTCGCGTGTCGAATGACTTATTAGCTTCGCTATCGCAGTCCGATTTTCAACAGGGTCTATATGATCTGTTCTGTACTTGATAACCGAAATTGCTTATATTAATATCTGTTTTCATAGACATAGGACCGATTTCTGAAACAGTGTAAACCTAGGATACCATATTGTCAGTTAGACACACAAATGGATTTCATAACTGGCCATACACAGAACCGCGTCAGATGCGTTTATGGAATCCATCTGTGTCTAACTAACTAAAAATATGGTATCCTAGGTTTACATTGTTTAAGAAATCGGGCAAAAGTCATTAAATATACACTTAAAAATCTTGGTATTAACTAAAAACTCACTCACCAATAATTTTAGCATCTTAACTATGTGAATGAATGCAGGTTCATTCATTCAAGTCTCCCACACTAAATTGTTTTTTTGCATACTTTTATGAAAGGTATTCAATATTTTTCATTATCCATAATAAAATAAATATGTATAAAAAAACATCCCTTTGTAGTCACTTGCATATAACCAAAGCTGGAGTGAAATCTCCTTAGATTTGTTAATTCTTTTTGATGTCAAAAAGAAAAATAATAATAATAAAAAAAAATGAAGTTAAGACTGTACATGATTTATATCCCAGAAGGTAACTATTATTAGAAAAGCAATGTCCAATAATGAGAAAAAAACTCTTGTTTTATCTTCCTTTTGAAGTTGAAAATGGAGATGACATCTGGTTGAATGAATTATAGGCCAAGAAGGTATTACTCTAGTTTACCCTAGTTTTGCTAGATACCAACCAATGGAAACTAGTCTGTGTGTAAAATAGATTATTTTTAAAGGATTTGAAAATATTTGAATTTTTTTAATCGCTCTTAATCTATGAATGAAAATCCTCAAAACTTTCCAAATTTTGCTGACTTAATAGTCCAAATTTTGGAAATATCTTTACATGAGCAGTTTTTAAATTAATTGGGAGTTTATTTAGATATTAAAAACCTTAAGTTATTTCAATTTAGTAGAATATTAATACATAAAAGCATGAAATTGAACCATGAGTTATTCTTTCTATGCCACTTTTAATCCCCTTTCGAATGGGGTGGACACACGCATGTTGTAGCAATAAGGGGAATAAAAATGGATGTCCTTTCCTAACGCCCCGCGGTGGGGTCAAACACGGGTTTGTCACTTCCGAGTGATGTGCTCTAACCACTGCACTACTGCGGTTCCCCGTTGTCTATATATGGGTTATAGGTTTAAATAAAATAAGTTTTAGAAAACTAAAACTCTAAAAATCACACATTAAGCATATAATCTTTAATATGTCTTTGCTAGTTATAGATTTATAAATGCAAGAAATTAGTATATCAAAGAAACATATTTCTTACCTGCATTGAGAGGCGAGATTCGTGAAATTCGAATAAATTTTTTGCTTAAATGTAGAGAAAAACTTTATTGACTTTCAAAACTCTTACATACAATGGCCACAATATTCCATTAAGGGTACTGACCGAGTCAAAGCACACATTTACTAGGAGCTTGTATTTTTCGATCATTCCTCTTAGCTCCTTGGCGATAAAAGGTTGCTACAATTTCCCCCCATAACCCTGCATGGGTCATCCACAGTGTAAGAGGGCAAAAATTTTCTACGCTTAAGTCTTTGCTTGGATTAAACATTGTATCATAGCTCTATACTTCACAAGTCGAATGTATAAAGCCTTATTTTGCTATTTTTTATTTATGGTTTATATAAAAAAAAAATTAACTGAACTTTCAGAGTTTGAACTCTTGGAATCATTGGTAATTGTTAATGTTATTTTTTTACATTTAATTTTTGTACGTAGACATAGTATAGGTGCCGCGGATGTGACTAACTCGAATTCGATTACACCGCTGAGCGTTAAGCAGGGCATTCAGCCTTAGTAATGATTATACTCCAACATATGAGTCCACCCCAATGGAAACTGGGACTAACTGTAACACATGAAACGGTGCAGATATATACAAAATAAAAAAAATCTTATAGAATTTATTTCTAAATGACATATTTGATCAAAATTCAATACAAGTTTTGAGTATTTGGAAGTTTATAAAGCTTCCAACATGTGCATCCTTTTGGAAGTCACCTCAACCACTAAAGTCAAACAAAAGGTTGAAGCTTCAAAGGAATTTTAGCTGAAGCTCTCTTTTTTTGGCCTTTATTCTTTTAGACTCGGGGGTTGGAATGGCTTTAAAGCATTTGCATAGGAGTACTGCACGTTTTTTTACGGTGAACGTTCACATAGAGGATAGAGGTAGAACGTTTTTATTTCTAAAGATATATATATATATATATATATATATATATATATATATATATATATATATATATATATATATATATATATATATATATATATATATATATATATATATATATATATATATATATATATATATATATATATATGCCCTCATACATACGTAAACAAATTACCATAGTCCCCTCGCACGAGGATGGCCAAGTCAAAGAACACGCATTTACCAGAAGCCAACACACACCAAATCACTCCGCTCAGCTCCTCAGGAATAAAAGGGATACCACAATGGCCCCCCGCTTATTGTACTTGGGTCATCCACAGGGTAGGCGGGTAAGGATCTTCTACCGTGATATTTTTAATTATACCATGATCATATACATTTTCCTTTTGTTGAAGCTAATTTTCCTCTAAAAGTTCGCGAAATCTGTTCACGGAATTATACTGACTATAATTAACGCCATGAAGTTTCTGAATTTTCTCTTGTTGAGTCTAATTTTCCTCTAGAAATTATATAAAATTATAATGAATGAAATTAATGATAAAAAAAAAAAATACCAATTGGACTCAGGTGTCCAGTGCAAGAAAGGTCATTTCCCAGAAAGCAGAAAAATTAATATAGGTTTGAGTTAATTTTTTTTAAATTATCATTTCTTTTCATTAAATAATCTCCCTTGTCGGGAATCGAACCTGGAAACTTTAGACTAGAGCATCACAGCTTAGTTCACTATACCAAGAAAGGCTGTAAAAGAGGGAGAACCGGATAATATGCTGATATGCCTAGACGGAGGGACTCCACTGCGACCATAAATATCCGTTTTACCGCCCTCCTCAACCCGCCATAGGTCAACAAACATTTAATTCTCCTCCTCAACTCCAATCCTAGGTGCGATGTAATTACTCATTTTAAATATCTTTAAATAATTTCCTTTTCTTGCCGGAAGTCGAACCTGGCAACTCTAAACTAGAACACCACAGTTTAGTCCACTAGACCAACAGAGGTTGTAAAAGAGGGAGAACTGGATCATCTACTGATGATACCTAGACGGAGGGGCACCACTACGACCTTTAATCTGTTTTACCCCCTCCTCAACTCACTAATGACCCATAGAGGGTGTCGACATGAGGGACACTACTATCCTATCCTTCTATTCTTTTCCTCATACACCCATATATTTCTGTGGTAAGTGGGCTAGCTACATGAGGGACGCCAATACGCACTGCTCCGACCCTTTTCTTCTCGTAACCATATGGTTCTGTAGTTTTCTGTCCCAATGGCTCTCAGGCAAAGGGATTTCCTTGACGAGGGGTGCAGCTATTGTCTCCTCTTTATCATCAAATGGCATTGCTAGAGAGTAATTAAACCACACATTTTAGGTAAAACTAAAATCGATACAGTTTGCATTGTGAGGACGGCGGTAACCTAGTGGTAAGAGCACACGACTAGGAAAATGATCAATCTCCCCACGGGCCTTCATTCTCCAGTTCCAACCTGTGTTCACCCCCATAATGGGGAATAACTGGAACACAAAACAGCAAACAACAACAAACTGTCTGAGTCCAAATTTGCCTGTTCAACCAAGGGCTGATGTTACAAAGCCTCTCCTGCTGTTATATGTATAACAATAGCTAAGAGGCGCTGCTCTGTGGCACTTCGAGTGAAAATACAACACACTCTCCTGAGGCCACTCTAAACATAGGTTTCATATCTTCAAATATCTGGGGAGTTCGCTCTAACATGGAATTGTAGTCTTTGTTGGTATGTTCGAGAGAAAGATGAATTGAGAGAGATATCTGTAGTGTGTGTGCGTGTATGTATGTGTATGTATGTATGCATGTATGTGTGTGTGCGTGTGTGAGTGTGCGCGTGTGTTAGTGAGTGAGTGAGAGTGACTGAGTGAATGATTAGCTTCGAATGAAAAACTGCTGTAATTTGGTCTTTTAGCGATTACAAGTGGATATTATTCATCTTCAGAGGTAATTCATTTTCAAGTTTCACTGAAGATGAGAGAAATTTGCATACTCTTATTATTTTTCTTTTTCATTCATGACTCTCTCTCTCTCTCTCTCTCTCTCTCTCTCTCTCTCTCTCTCTCTCTCTCTCTCTCTCTCTCTCTCTCTCTCTCTCTCTCTCTCTCTCTCTCTCTCCTCTCTCTCTCTCTCTCTCTCTCTCTCTCTCTCTCTCCTCTCTCTCTCTCTCTCTCTCTCTCTCTCTCTCTCTCTCTCTCTCTCTGTGTGTGTGTGTGACCATTTGATAGGAGGGTATGAAACCAAAGATCAATGTACCAACTTATTTTCTGTATTACGTTCATATGAAATAATTTATTTTTGCCTCTTGCAATGCACACTAGAAACATCTGACAATTGACTTGTATATTTTATACGTTCTCACATCGAATATATGTTCATACTTTGCCAACAAGGACGAAATGAAAAATGCAAGCTGACGTGGATAGCAATGCATCTTTTCTCAACATGATAAGTCTGGGCTAGTATTACAAATGCATTAATGAGGAGAAGTCCAGGGCTTTAAAAATTAAAATTTGACAATATCGCTGTGTTTTCTGAGCGACTTGGAAGATTTGGCATGATTGATCAGATGCCCAAAGTTGTTGGATCATTTTATGTGTCACTATTAGTCCCCATGAGAATGGGGGTGGACACGATCATTTTTAAGATGGGGATTAAGGCTGGATACCCCTTCTAATACCTCGTGTTAGTAGTTTTCCCACTAATGTGCTCTACCACTGAGTTACGTCAGCCCTTGTTGTTAGTTTGTCTAATGGATATTCGATTCCTTGCTAATTGGTGTAGATATATTTTCCGTTTCTAGAAAAGAAAAAAGTTAGAGAGGGATTAAGAGGAAAATAGAGGGAGATTTGAGGGGAAATAGAGAAGAGAATTATAGGAATGACAGAGGGGAGCTAAAAGAAAAAAAAAGAAAAAAGAAAATCAAATGGCAGCAGAGACCGGAAGAGGGGAGTTAGATCAGAGAATTAGAGGGGTGTTAGATGAGGTAAAGGGGTGTTAGAGAAGAGCTAGAGGTGTGTTAGAAGAATTAGAGCAGTGTTAGAAGAGAGTTAGAAGAAATTTAGAGGGGAGTTAAAACAGAGATTTAGAGAGGCTTTACAAGGGAGTTAGAGGGGGTTAGAAGAGAGTTAGAGGGGAGTTAGAAGAGAGTTAGAGGGGAGTTAGAAGAGAGTTAGAGGGGTGTTAGCAGAGAGTTAGATGGGTGTTAGCAGAGAGATAGAGAAGTGTTAGAAGAAAATTAAAGGGGTGTTAGAAGAGAGTTAGATGGGTGTTAGAAGAAAGATAGAGGGGTGTTAGAAGAGAGTTAGAGGGGTGTTAGAAGAGAGTTAGAGGGGTGTTAGAAAAGTTAGAGATGTGTTAGAAGAGAGTTAGAGGGGTGTTAGAAGAGAGTTTGAGGGGTGTTAGAAGAGAGTTAGAGGGGGTTAGAAGAGTGTTAGAGGGGAGTTAAGACAGAGAGTAAGAGAGGTGTTAGAGAGTTAGAGGATAGTTAGAAAAGAATTAGAGAAGAGGTAGAACATAGATTTAGAGAGGCGTTAAATGTAAGCATTTGATAGTTTCAAGTCCTTCAACAAATATACACAAATATTCCCTAAAAGACCCACAACGAATACCATTCCTGACAAATTCGACTTGCGAAAGAACCTGACAGCTTGAAGTCTATAATTGTCCTGCAAGAACTATCAAGCCATATTTTTCTTGAAGGATTAATTTCTGTGATGTCTCTGGTCTTAATATAATTTTCAGAGGAGCCATTTCGCTTGGCTTACGTTTCCAGATGAAGATCATTCTCTGACATAATTCCTTTTATAGCTCATTGTCCCGGAGAGTTGCACAGAGCATTCAAGATGTGTTGTCACTAACCTAAAGGAATATTGCAGCATCTGATCCTTTTTCTTATTGAGTGATCACAAGAGTTTATTTGTACATGCGACGTACTTGAAAGTACAATAAAGTACCTTAAGTTAAGAGATAATAAGAGCGAATTAATATACAAGTAAGGTGCCTCAGAGTAATTATTATTTTAATAAGATTATTAGTGAATCTATGACTTAAAATGCTGTATTAATTAACCATAGACCCCTTGTTTGAACCTACTTTGATCAGTGACGAATTATGCAATAGTTTCATTAAATCACAGCGAGTTGTTAGATGTTATTTTCACCTAGTCACTGTTAAAAAATAACTGTATCAAGTGTACCAGCTCTAACTTGCTGCGTCCACCCCCATTTGAACTGGGACTACCTGTGACACATAAATTATTGGATTTTGCAGTAATATGTATCCTAATTATTATTAAATGCTCCTTAAAACCTCCTCATAAAAATACAAATGACACTTGTTTATAAAATAAATATTTTAGTTCCTAATAATTCCTGTTCTGAGAATGTATTACAAATTTAATTATACATCGACAATCATCGAATTATTTTATTTTAATCTTTTTTTTCCTATTTAATATCTACGTTTTATTTTTTTTTATTCCACACCTGAAAAAATAAGAAATTATATTTGCACCGTTTTATGTCACATTTAACCCCCCCTCAATTGGGGGTGGCCACTGAAATATTGGAGCTGTTAACTGAAGACTGGATGCTCTTCATTATGCCCTGTGGTTGGATCGAACCCGCAGTAGTCGCTTCCCGACTCGCGCACTCTACCACTGAGCAATTGCGAAACTATTATTTTTCATGCTGTTTTAGGTGTTCAAATAATTCCCCATTTACATGAGGATGGACACAGACAGGTTAGAGCTGGAGAATTAATGCTGGATGTTTTTCTCAATGCTCATATACTGGTTTGTCACCTCTCGAAATAAGAGCTCTAACCATTGCGCTACTGCGGTCCTTATATGTGTAATAGCTAATTATTTTTTCATGGCTATTTTTCCACTAACCCCCCCCCAGAAAAAAAATAAAAGATGAGCTTTGAGCTTAGAGCCCCCCTCCCCCCTCTCTTTGAAGTCAAAACCATTTGACTTTCTCAAAAGTGAATTTTAGCCGATATTTCGAAAGTCTTTGATGTTACGAATTAAAAAAAAAAACGAAAATAAGATAATTGTTTTATGGCCTTTATAACCTCCTTAAGAAAGAAAGAAATTTAATATCCCAATCTCACTCATTGGATGTTGTTATCTCGTTTCATGATAGCTGCCCCTTTGATCTCAACTATGACTATACCTGCTGGTATTTCTGCATTCTGGTTATTATTATTATCATTATTATTATTATTATTATTATTATTATTATTATTATTATTATTATTATTATTATTATTATTATTATTATTATTATCATTTTTGTTATTATTATTATTTATATTATTATTGTTATTATTGTTATTATTATTATTATTATTATTATTATTATTATTATTATTATTATTATTATTATTATTATTATTATTATTATTGTTATTGTTATTGTTATTATTATTATTATTATTATTATTATTATTATTATTATTATTATTATTATTATTATTATTATTGTTATTGTTATTGTTATTGTTATTGTTATTGTTATTGTTATTGTTATTATTATTGCTATTTTTATTGCTATTGTTATTGCTATTATTATTATTACTATTATTATCATTATTATTATTATTATTATTATTATTATTATTATTATTATTATTATTATTATTATTATTGTTATTGTTATTGTTATTGTTATTGTTATTTTTATTTATTATTATTATTATTATTATTATTATTATTATTATTATTTTTTTTTTTTATAATTATAATAATGATAATAATAACAATAATAATAATAATAATAATAATAATAATAATAACAATAAAATAATAATAATAATAACAATAATAATAATAATAATAATAATAACAAAAATAATGATAATGTTAAACATAATAATAATAATAATAATAATAATAATAATAATAATAATAATAATAATAATAATAATAAATATCTATACGTACCTGGCTATGAATGGGCTATGAATGTCTCAACGTAGGACCAAGGTTCGAATCCTCTCCTTATTTCTTGGTGAAAGGGTGCTATTCACTTCTTATATCGAGGGTATGGACGCAAGAGAAATTGTTGGCGGTACCTGTCATATTTTGACCCCTGCTAAACAGCAGACATATTGACGACACCAATAGAATATTGTTCTTCCTCGATATCTAGAAACAAGATTTCGTTATCTAGGAACGATTTTTTTTATTAACTCTCTTTGTATTCAAAATGACTGCTAGAATTTAAGGTAAAGGAGATTATTTTTGTTTTATGACCCCTGTTAACTTAGCGAGATTGGTGGGTACACATTTAGAACAGCTAAGGACTATAGAGAGCAGAGTTTTATGTCACAGATATTCCCTATTCAAATGAGAGTGGATACAGACGTGTTAAAGCTGCGGGATGAAGGGTGGACGCCTTCCTTTACTCGGTGGGATCGAATACGCGTTAGTCGCTCCCCGATGAGCATGTTTGACAAATGAGCTACAGTGACACTTATGCTGCTTCTTTTCTTCTCTCCTCTCTACCTTCCTGGTGCTAGGATTCTCTTTCTCCTTCTGTCTTCCCTAACTCTTATGACCTTTATTCCTTAATAAAGTTGATCTGTCGTCATCACAGGGCCTAATTCTGGCGTATTCCTAAGTCTTTCTTACTTCGACTATTTTTCCCTGCTTGTCCTGTTCTTACTATTTATTATTTATTTTTTCTGCCTTATCCATGAGCTGCTGCTTTTTCTTCTCAATATTTTTTGGTGCCCATGCCCGGTGAGGGTAATTTTCTTTGTACGTCCCGGTGTTCCTAAA
>JAXCGZ010017337.1:17500-40000 GCA_037179515.1 Halocaridina rubra | reverse complement strand
TACGAAATAGTCAAACGGACATTTTTATATTCTTTATGTTGGTTTGTGGCGAACTTATTATTATTGTTTTATTTTTGTCATTAGAATCTATAGTAAACGGTTTAGATAGTAGTCGATTTGTTAGCTGGGTTTATTAATGTATGGGGCTTATATGTTTATTTTTATCTATTTATTTATTTATTTCTATATGTGTTTACTAGTAAGTTAACTTAATTTATATATATAATATATTTTTATTTATTTATTAATTAATTTGTTAATTTATTTATTTATTTATTTATCTATCTATATCTATCTGTCTATCTATCTATCTATCTATCTATCTATCTCTATCTATCTATCTATCTATCTATTTATCTATTTATCTATCCATCCATTTGCATACTTTTTGAGATTTTATTTTATGACACATTCCTAAATGGATTTCCGAACATTGGAACTATTTTACCACTATCCCAATAGTTCACACACGAAGGACTCAACTACCCTTTCCTCTGTCTTTAAATTATTTACATATAGTTATTAATTTCTCTATATTAGGTTCGCGGTAGCTCAGTGGTAGAGTGGTTCGTCGGGAAACGACTAACTCGAATGTGATCCCATCGCGGGGCATTAGGAAGGTCATCGAAGTCTTAATCCCCTTATAGCTCCAAAATATCTCTGTCTCCAGCCCCATGTAAATTGGGACTTACTGGGTCACATAAAATTCTGCATCAATATATTTTCTGTCAATTTTATTTTTAGCTTTGAATATTTGTATCTTATTTTATTAAGTCCTTTTTTCATATCATACTTACCTGTATGTTGTGTAATTAAATACTGATTAATGCTAACGCGTGTTCGATCCCACCGCAGAGCGTTAGTAAGGGCATCCAACCATGATTCTCCAGCTCTAACGTAGGTGTCCACATCCATTCGAATGGGGACCCATTGTCACAAATAAGACTGTACATATTTACTTTGAATCTATTTTTTTTTATTCTTTCCGAATGCACCGAAATTGTTCTAACAGATATTTATCTGCCTTATTAGCTCTTTAATATTTAAATAATTTATTTCTTTAATTATTTGGGATCGGTTTATTTATTTTTTTTCCTACATTCAGTATACTCGACTTTATATTTAAAAGATGAAAGATATATTTATCTGTTTATTCTATTACTTAGGCCCAATTTCTTAAACAGTGTAAACCTAGGATACCATATTGTTAGTTAGCTAGACACACACAAATGGATTTCATAAACGCATCTGACGCGGTTCTGTGTATGGCTAGGATCCCCCATGGGATCCTAGTCATACACAGAACCGCGTCAGATGCGTTTATGAAATCCATTTGTGTGTCTAGCTAACTAACAATATGGTATCCTAGGTTTACACTGTTTAAGAAATCGGGCCATTATCATAGACTTTTGAGGACCTCGATAGCGCAGTGGTTAGAGTACGTGATCCGGGGAGTGAAAAACACGTGTTTATGCCCACTGCGAAGCTGATTTCCCCGGTTCCAGCCTGTCTATCTAGTAATATTTAAATGCGGCTTAACAGCGACACTTAAAACGACAAACAATTAACTAATATCGTGATATATATTTCTTTGTGCCAGTATTTTACCATATTTACTTCACTTTACCAATATTCAGCGTCTGAAATATATCGCATGTGGTTGGCGATTCACTGGCGCCAGATAAAGGGCTATCAGCCACAGAAGCCAAAAGCCAGTGACAGCGCAGATGTTATCGTCGCTTATATTTCAATGAATTTTTCGTTCGTTTTGAAATATAGCTCCGTTATTTTTCCATTGATGTAAGTCACTCGGTTCTTGTGTTTGGGGAAATCTGTTTCGATATTCGAGGTTTTTAGATTAAATTTTAAAACTGAGTCTTTTTTTAGTCAAGCAAATTTTTCGGGTTCTACCGTCAGGGGTCACCACAGTGAATCAATTATCACTGTGTCGCCCTATCCCCAGCGGCCTCCTCCGTCACACCGCACACCCTCATGTTATATTTCTGGTAATGTAGGAAAATAATTATTGTTATCGGGATGTTCAGCTGTATGTTTTCGGGAATATGCGCGTTTTATTCCAACATTTTTGGAAAGTCGCATTAATTCACAGTGATATTAAAGAAGCCCCCCCCCCCCGAAAAAAAATATATAAACAAATAAATATTTGCTTTATATCTTTAACAATACTGAACAGGTTTTTATACTAATTTTATTTTTATTTTTCACTTAGGAGAAGTATTTCAGTAGCAATGCAAACTGTACTTTCTGGTTTGGGAATGCATTTTTTTTTTTGTCATTTGGGGGGATTTGAAACCAAATCTTGAACCAAAATGATGACATTATGATCTTTTTCTAATTTATAGCAGTCAGTTATTTGGCTCCCAGAGGTACCATTGGGGTCTAAGGGGAGTAATCGAGGTATATTAGCTGATGGTGAATGTGTGTGCTTTGACTTGACCACTTCCTTCCAAGAGGGATTGCGGCCATTGTATATGCATGTATGTATATGTATGTATTTGGTGCTTGATATATTTCTGTTAGTTTTTTCTGGTTAGGAAAATTCGAAGCAATGTTTAACAATTTTTATCTCCCCTATCGCTTGTTTTTACCTCATACGTGTATGTTTACGTATTAATCCCCATAATGAGGGTGGACATAAACAAAGTGTGACTGGGGAAATTAATGATGGATGCCATTCTTATCGCCCTAAGGTTGGCTTAATTGCTAGTCTGTCAGCTCCTGAGTGGATTATAGTAAAAACTCGGTTACTGTGGCCATCATACGTCATTTAGGAGATTTCTGGAAAAGAAATCACATTATTCTAGTATTTCTCAGTTATAGTGGAGCTGCAGGCTTGTTAACAGTTGTTAATGTTATTGGCCATTGATGTTATAACTATTAACCCCCATTTGAATGGGAATGGACACAGACAAGTTAGAGATGGGGGATTAAAACTGGATACCCTTCCTAACTCTCAGCGGTGGGATCTGACACGGGTTTGTGTTACAGTATATTCTCAAAATATAAACCTTAAATATCGTCTTTTGAAAAATTTCTTTTAGCAAAGACAAGCTGTACTCAATGGTACTAACTGAAATGCTTGAGAATTCCTTGTTGCATAAACAAGCTTTGCCAAGTGGCACTAATCTGAAATGCTATAGAATACTTTGTTGCATAGACAAGATGTACCCAATGGCACTAATTTGAAATGCTAGATAATTCCTTGTTGCATAGATAAACAGTGCCCAGTGGCACTAATCTAAAAAGCTAGAGAATTCCTTGTTGCGTACACAAGCTATGCCAAGTGGCGCTAATCTGAAATGCTCGAGAAAGAACAAATTTATTCCTTGGAAAAGTTCCATTATGTGTAGGTTGGCCCATGGCACCAGTCCCCCGTTGCGATACTACAGCTGAAGGTTTTTTGAACTTAAACAGGGCTGTCCAAGACAGTTCGATGTTAAGTCTTCCTTCATATACGGTTCTTTTTCTATGCCTACGTCAACACTGAATATTCTTGGATATTCGTTACACACCTCATAGTATCCCTTCACATCTGACAAGTCATTACACTCTTCATTTCTGTTTCTCTTTATTTTATATATTCTTCGTACTCAGACCTGATGAGGGCTGTTTTATTTTATTATTTTTTTGGGGCCGTTCTGGTGTCACAATCAAAAAATGAAATGCATGATTGTTTTCGTATTGTTACATTTTTTTTTTTTTTGGTGGGGGGTAACAATAGGGTCATCTGTCTTCTATATTTATACTGTTTGTAACGTGCTATGCTCGCATCACTGTGATATAAATTTGATGTTTGTTTTTATAAACCCAGTTATATGACACTTCAGTATTTTTCTTAAATCATCGAAGATTCTCTCAGGACACTTTCATAAAACATTTACACAGTAAACGTTTCCATTATATATATAATTATTTATATAATTTTCCATTATATAAAAAACAAAGAAAATGACACAACACTTGAATGAAGCTTCAGAAACCTTGGTGAAGCAAGTTTGGCAGTGTGGATTCTCTCATTGCAATGCTTCCCAGATTTAGTCTCTCGAGGAATTACCGGCTTCATAGAGCCTTCGCTTGGTGTTAATATAACAATATGCGAGTGCCACTGCTCTGTGGCACTGGGCTGGAATGACAAAATGGCACCAGGAGATTATTCCAAGCTGAGTTTCCATTATGTAGCAGTAAATAGAAACTAGTTGTAGGTCTACACGAGAATGAAAGGTTGTATATGTGAAAATGAATGAATGTGTGTGTATATGAGTAACTGTGAGTGAGTTAGTGATTATGTGTGCGAGTGAATGTTTGGGTGAGATAGCAAGAGAGAGAGAAAGAGAAAAAGAGAAAGTGAGAGAGAGAGAGAGAATATGCTATTACATCAATTTAATAGCAAATGAGATAATGCAAAGCGCGTAAAAACTCGCCATTATAACTTGTTGGACCAAGGAGCTTAAAAGCTTACTTATTTTACAGTCAGAGAAGCTTATATAAGCTTAACATGTCCGGGCTTATGCTAAATCTCAATAGGCAGAATGTCTGTATGTTTGTGTGTGTGTGTGTGTGTGTGTGTGTGTGTGTGTGTGTGTGTGTGTGTGTGTGTGTGTGTGTGTGTGTGTGTGTGTGTGTGTGTGTGTGTGTGTGTGTGTGTGTGTGTGTGTGTGTGTGTGTGTGTGTGTGTGTGTGTGTGTGTGTGTGTGTGTGTGTGTGTGTGTGTGTGTGTGTGTGTGTGTGTGTGTGTGTGTGTGTGTGTGTGTGTGTGTGTGTGTGTGTGTGTGTGTGTGTGTGTGTGTGTGTGTGTGTGTGTGTGTGTGTGTGTGTGTGTGTGTGTGTGTGTGTGTGTGTGTGTGTGTGTGTGTGTGTGTGTGTGTGTGTGTGTGTGTGTGTGTGTGTGTGTGTGTGTGTGTGTGTGTGTGTGTGTGTGTGTGTGTGTGTGCGTGCGTGCGTGCGTGCGTGCGTGCGTGCGTGCGTGCGTGCGTGCGTGCGTGCGTGCGTGCGTGCGTGCGTGCGTGCGTGCGTGCGTGCGTGCGTGCGTGCGTGCGTGCGTGCGTGCGTGCGTGCGTGCGTGCGTGCGTGCGTGCGTGCGTGCGTGCGTGCGTGCGTGCGTGCGTGCGTGCGTGCGTGCGTGCGTGCGTGCGTGCGTGCGTGCGTGCGTGCGTGCGTGCGTGCGTGCGTGCGTGCGTGCGTGCGTGCGTGCGTGCGTGCGTGCGTGCGTGCGTGCGTGCGTGCGTGCGTGCGTGCGTGCGTGCGTGCGTGCGTGCGTGCGTGCGTGTGTGTGTGTGTGTGTGTGTGTGTGTGTGTGTGTGTGTGTGTGTGTGTGTGTGTGTGTGTGTGTGTGTGTGTGTGTGTGTGTGTGTGTGTGTGTGTGAGAGAGAGAGAGAGAGAGAGAGAGAGAGAGAGAGAGAGAGAGAGAGAGAGAGAGAATATCATTGTTTAAGTTTGCCATTTTGGAATAAGAAGAGGAATTAGGTGTCGAGCATAAGTTCCTTAAAATTTAGTATTTTTCTTTTGCTATAAATTTTCCGATTTATAAGACGTCAAAGCACGTTCTTTTTCTAGCTTGGTTAGGTTAGGTTAATATGCAGCTGGTCTTTTATATGAAGAGTAAAGCCAAATGACCTTTTACCAATGGTTTCCTTATGGTGATAGTCCTTGTCAAGTCAGAAAGGCGATTGAGAGCAACTTAAAAACATTAGGTTTTTAGGGAAGGTCGTGACATAGAATCGACAATTCTGCATCTCAAAAAAAAAAAAAAAAACTTTCTATTTTTCGTGTCCAAATTTGGGGCAAAATGTTTATAAACATAGTATTATGTGTCACAATTAGTCCCCATTCGAATGGGGGTGGTCACAGACATGTTGGAACTAGGGGAACTAATGTTGCATGCCTTTCCTTACGTCCCACGGTGGACTCGAACATAGGTTTGTCATTTCTCAAGTCAAGTGGTTTAGCCACTGTGTTGCACCTGTACACACACACACACACACACACACACACACACACACACACACACACTCACTAATCGAGAAAATGATTCGAAAAGATATCCAATATTATTTTTACCCATTTTATATTTGTTTTAATAATTCCTCTTCACTTGATATTTCCCAAATATTTTAATGTATCAAAAAAGCTGAAAAATTAAATACACAGAGAAAAAATATCAAATCCATCAGAATTAAAAATGTTATAATGAGTTATCATTTTAGCAACCGCTGTAATGCAGTGATTAGAGAACTCAAATCGGGAAAT
This sequence comes from Halocaridina rubra, assembly GCA_037179515.1. Taxonomy (NCBI): domain Eukaryota; kingdom Metazoa; phylum Arthropoda; class Malacostraca; order Decapoda; family Atyidae; genus Halocaridina; species Halocaridina rubra. Next base: position 33,733 of record JAXCGZ010017337.1, on the reverse strand, counting down.
GACAACCCTTGTGTTCGAACTCATGCGGCGCGTTAGAGAGGGCATCCAGCCTTAACACCCCAGCTCCAAGCTCTCTGTGTTCACCCCCATTCGAATAGGAATTAAACAACAACAGACCACATAGAATATAATTATCATTTTCTTGTTTACTATTTTGATAGAAAGCTAAATAGAGCTTTTGCCCATCGCTGAAATAAGCTTTTAAGCTTCTCGGATAGGAAAGACTAGTTGAACTAGCTAACAAGTTGTAATACCTAGGCTTTAACTAGCTCAGCGTTATCTCATTTCGTATTTTAATTAGCCCTGATAGATTGTAAGCAGAACCAAAATAGTAGCTTAAAACTACTCTCGCTTTGTTTAATACAAAGTTATTAAAGTCTTCTGCAGTAGCTTATATCTTTTACCAATTTTTTTTGTTATTGTTTCCCCATTATGGGCGTGGACACAGTCATGTTGGAGTAGGGGAATGAAGATTTATGAAGTTATACTCTCCCCATTCTGGGCGTGGACACAGTCATGTTGGAGCAGGGGAATGAATATTTTTTGTCACTTTCCCCATTATGGGGGTGGGCACAGTCATGTTGGAGAAGGGGAATGAAGATTTTTTTGTCACTTTCCCCATTATGGGCGTGGACACAGTCATGTTGGAGCAGGGGAATGAAGATTTATTGAGTTACACTTTCCCCATTATGGGCGTGGACACAGTCATGTTGGAGCAGGGGAATGAAGATTTTTTATCACTTTCCCCATTATGGGCGTGGACACAGTCATGTTGGAGCAGGGGAAAGAATAATTTTTTGTCACTTTCCCCATTATGGGCGTGGACACAGTCATGTTGGAGCAGGGGAATGAAGATTTTTTTGTCACTTTCCCCATTATGGGCGTGGACACAGTCATGTTGGAGCAGGGGAATGAATAATTTTTTGTCACTTTCCCCATTATGGGTGTGGATACAGTCATGTTGGAGCAGGGGAATGAAGATTTTTTTGTCACTTTCCCCATTATGGGCGTGGACACAGTCATGTTGGAGCAGGGGAATGAAGATTTTTTTGTCACTTTCCCCATTATGGGCGTGGACACAGTCATGTTGGAGCAGGAGAAAGAATAATTTTTTGTCACTTTCCCCATTATGGGCGTGGACACAGTCATGTTGGAGCAGGGGAATGAAGATTTTTTTGTCACTTTCCCCATTATGGGCGTGGACACAGTCATGTTGGAGCAGGGGAAAGAATAATTTTTTGTCACTTTCCCCATTATGGGCGTGGACACAGTCATGTTGGAGCAGGGGAATGAAGATTTTTTGTCACTTTCCCCATTATGGGTGTGGATACAGTCATGTTGGAGCAGGGGAATGAATATTTTTTGTCACTTTCCCCATTATGGGGGTGGGCACAGTCATGTTGGAGAAGGGGAATGAAGATTTTTTTGTCACTTTCCCCATTATGGGCGTGGACACAGTCGTGTTGGAGCAGGGGAATGAAGATTTATTGAGTTACACTTTCCCCATTATGGGCGTGGACACAGTCATGTTGGAGCAGGGGAATGAAGATTTTTTATCACTTTCCCCATTATGGGCGTGGACACAGTCATGTTGGAGCAGGGGAAAGAATAATTTTTTGTCACTTTCCCCATTATGGGCGTGGACACAGTCATGTTGGAGCAGGGGAATGAAGATTTTTTTGTCACTTTCCCCATTATGGGCGTGGACACAGTCATGTTGGAGCAGGGGAATGAATAATTTTTTGTCACTTTCCCCATTATGGGTGTGGATACAGTCATGTTGGAGCAGGGGAATGAAGATTTTTTTGTCACTTTCCCCATTATGGGCGTGGACACAGTCATGTTGGAGCAGGGGAATGAAGATTTTTTTGTCACTTTCCTCATTATGGGCGTGGACACAGTCATGTTGGAGCAGGGGAAAGAATAATTTTTTGTCACTTTCCCCATTATGGGCGTGGACACAGTCATGTTGGAGCAGGGGAATGAAGATTTTTTTGTCACTTTCCCCATTATGGGCGTGGACACAGTCATGTTGGAGCAGGGGAAAGAATAATTTTTTGTCACTTTCCCCATTATGGGCGTGGACACAGTCATGTTGGAGCAGGGGAAAGAATAATTTTTTGTCACTTTCCCCATTATGGGCGTGGACACAGTCATGTTGGAGCAGGGGAATGAAGATTTTTTTGTCACTTTCCCCATTATGGGCGTGGACACAGTCATGTTGGAGCAGGGGAATGAAGATTTTTTTGTCACTTTCCCCATTATGGGCGTGGACACAGTCATGTTGGAGCAGGGGAATGAAGATTTTTTTGTCACTTTCCCCATTATGGGAGTGGACACAGTCATGTTGGAGCAGGGGAATGAAGATTTTTTTGTCACTTTCCCCATTATGGGCGTGGACACAGTCATGTTGGAGCAGGGGAATGGAGATTTTTTTGTCACTTTCCCCATTATGGGCGTGGACACAGTCATGTTGGAGCAGGGGAAAGAATAATTTTTTGTCACTTTCCCCATTATGGGCGTGGACACAGTCATGTTGGAGCAGGGGAATGAATAATTTTTTGTCACTTTCCCCATTATGGGCGTGGACACAGTCATGTTGGAGCAGGGGAATGAAGATTTTTTTTTCACTTTCCCCATTATGGGCGTGGACACAGTCATGTTGGAGCAGGGGAATGAAGATTTTTTTGTCACTTTCCCCATTATGGGCGTGGACACAGTCATGTTGGAGCAGGGGAATGAAGATTTTTTTGTCACTTTCCCCATTATGGGCGTGGACACAGTCATGTTGGAGCAGGGGAATGAAGATTTTTTTGTCACTTTCCCCATTATGGGCGTGGACACAGTCATGTTGGAGCAGGGGAATGAATAATTTTTTGTCACTTTCCCCATTATGGGCGTGGACACAGTCATGTTGGAGCAGGGGAATGAATAATTTTTTGTCACTTTCCCCATTATGGGCGTGGACACAGTCATGTTGGAGCAGGGGAAAGAATAATTTTTTGTCACTTTCCCCATTATGGGCGTGGACACAGTCATGTTGGAGCAGGGGAAAGAATAATTTTTTGTCACTTTCCCCATTATGGGCGTGGACACAGTCCTGTTGGAGCAGGGGAATGAAGATTTTTTTGTCACTTTCCCCATTATGGGCGTGGACACAGTCATGTTGGAGCAGGGGAATGAAGATTTTTTTTTCACTTTCCCCATTATGGGCGTGGACACAGTCATGTTGGAGCAGGGGAATGAAGATTTTTTTTTCACTTTCCCCATTATGGGCGTGGACACAGTCATGTTGGCGCAGGGGAATGAAGATTTTTTTGTCACTTTCCCCATTATGGGCGTGGACACAGTCATGTTGGAGCAGGGGAATGAAGATTTTTTTGTCACTTTCCCCATTATGGGCGTGGACACAGTCATGTTGGAGCAGGGGAAAGAATAATTTTTTGTCACTTTCCCCATTATGGGCGTGGACACAGTCATGTTGGAGCAGGGGAATGAATAATTTTTTGTCACTTTCCCCATTATGGGCGTGGACACAGTCATGTTGGAGCAGGGGAATTAAGATTTTTTTGTCACTTTCCCCATTATGGGCGTGGACAGTCATGTTGGAGCAGGGGAATGAAGATTTTTTTGTCACTTTCCCCATTATGGGCGTGGACACAGTCATGTTGGAGCAGGGGAATGAAGATTTTTTTGTCACTTTCCCCATTATGGGCGTGGACACAGTCATGTTGGAGCAGGGGAATGAAGATTTTTTTGTCACTTTCCCCATTATGGGCGTGGACACAGTCATGTTGGAGCAGGGGAATGAATAATTTTTTGTCACTTTCCCCATTATGGGCGTGGACACAGTCATGTTGGAGCAGGGGAATGAATAATTTTTTGTCACTTTCCCCATTATGGGCGTGGACACAGTCATGTTGGAGCAGGGGAAAGAATAATTTTTTGTCACTTTCCCCATTATGGGCGTGGACACAGTCATGTTGGAGCAGGGGAAAGAATAATTTTTTGTCACTTTCCCCATTATGGGCGTGGACACAGTCATGTTGGAGCAGGGGAATGAAGATTTTTTTGTCACTTTCCCCATTATGGGCGTGGACACAGTCATGTTGGAGCAAGGGAATGAAGATTTTTTTGTCACTTTCCCCATTATGGGCGTGGACACAGTCATGTTGGAGCAGGGGAAAGAATAATTTTTTGTCACTTTCCCCATTATGGGCGTGGACACAGTCATGTTGGAGCAGGGGAATGAATAATTTTTTGTCACTTTCCCCATTATGGGCGTGGACACAGTCATGTTGGAGCAGGGGAATGAAGATTTTTTTGTCACTTTCCCCATTATGGGCGTGTACACAGTCATGTTGGAGCAGGGGAATGAAGATTTTTTGTTTCACTTTCCCCATTATGGGCGTGGACACAGTCATGTTGGAGCAGGGGAATGAAGATTTTTTTTTGTTACTTTCCCCATTATGGGCGTGGAAACAGTCATGTTGGAGCAGGGGAATGAAGATTTATAGAGTTACACTTTCCCCATTCTGGGCGTAGACACAGTCATGTTGGAGCAGGGGAATGAAGATTTTTTTTTTTACTTTCCCCATTATGGGCGTGGACACAGTCTTGTTGGAGCAGAGGAATGAAGATTTTTGTCACTTTCCCCATTATGGGCGTGGACACAGTCATGTTGGAGCAGGGGAATGAAGATTTCTTTGTCACTTTCCCCATTATGGGCGTGGACACAGTCATGTTGGAGCAGGGGAATGAATAATTCTTTTCGTCACTTTCCCCATTGTGGGGGTGGACACAGTCATGTTGGAGCAGGGGAATGAAGATTTTTTTTGTCACTTTCCCCATTATGGGAGTGGACACAGTCATGTTGGAGAAGGAGAATGAATAATTTTTGTCACTTTCCCCATTATGGGCGTGGACAAAGACAGGTTGGAGCAGGGGAATGAAGGTTGGATATCTTTCCTTAACGTCCCGAGGCGAGTTAGGAAGGGCTTTCACCCTGAATTCCCCAGCTCCAAACTGTCTGTGTCTACCCCCATTTGCATGGGGATAAAAACTGACATAAACTGAGAAGCATCCAAAGAAACATTTATTATTGGTGCTAAACCAGTAGCTAGGATAAATAATGAGTAGAAATTTATGGGGTATCACGCGAGAGGTCTCCACTCACGTATAAGAAGTTAGCAAGATTAGGTTTGGTATTGGCAGCCATTATTTTTTTGTTGAAGTTCATTCCATATTTTATTTTTCTTCTTCTTCTTCTGCTTAAAAGTAAACATGATTAGGTTTGGCATTAGGAGGTATTTTTTTTTTAATTATTGTTCATTCTTTATTTTCTTCTACTACTACTACTATTACTACTGCTACTACTACTACTGCTACTGTTACTGTTACCATTAGTGCTCCTCCTCTTCCTCCTCCTCCTCCTCCTCCTCCTCCTCCTCCTACTACTACTACTACTACTACTACTACTACTACTACTACTACTACTACTACTACTACTACTACTACTACTACTACCCTTCACTACCAAATTAAGAGGTTCCACTTGAGTACTTGCGTCTAAATTTAGGATTGGTTAATAAAACAGTATTTACAAAGATAAGATTTTATTTATATATATTTTGGTTTTCACAGCGAGAAGTCTTCTCCTCAGTACACAACACGTTTTTACATATAAATAATTAGTTTATATATGTGTTTGGATTTGAGCGTGGTTGTGCTCTTTGAAGGTCAGCGAGACACTGGCTTCTTGACATATATGACTATAGTACATATACTCACATAGACTTATATATCTATTACTCTGTAGCGTGATTAATTCTTAATACATAATTAAATATTCGATTCCATATTATAGTGTTTTAGTATATATATGTACATTTTATACACAGACAGAAAACGAAAATTATTTCAGAAAGGTGTTTGTTACTTAGAACACTAAAAACTAGGACTAGTTTTGTTTCAGTTTAATTTAAATAACCGACATTTTTGAGGGTTAAATAACCAAGTATTTTATTCATTTTATCATATATTATGAAGCAAAATACTTATGATCATAATAAAAAGAATTCTCGTTTATATACAGATCAGAAGCTAATTCACCTTATGTATTAATTACATTACATAATTACACTGTATATCGTTTTAATGAGGGCATATGGAAGCTCATCATTAAGATAAGTTATAAAATCTTCCAATTTCCTTATAATAAGTTATAAAATTTACCATTTTTCCTTTTTAACTCTCCCTTGAGCGTAATATTGTACAACAGTGATATATAATTTAGAGGATTTTTTTTTTTAAAGAGAATAAAGTATATTTACATAAATATTTTCATATGTGTTATCTTGATTAGACCATTGGTTTAGGGAAAAATAACATGGCGCTCATATTAGATACATACATACATATACAGGGTCCTATTTCCCCTTGTAAGGGGGGTGGCCGAGCCAAATGCACGCATTCACCACGATCCACACCTACCTCAAGTACTCTTCTTAGCTCCTTAGATATTATGCAGTTATTACAATGAATTATATGTCACCTATGCGCATATTATCTTTACAATTTTTCTCTCTCTCTCTCTCTCTCTCTCTCTCTCTCTCTCTCTCTCTCTCTCTCTCTCTCTCTCTCTCTCTCTCTCTCTCTCTCTCTCTCTCTCTCTCTCCAAACGTATATGAAATGTTTTAACAGGATTTTAATGTGCACATCTGATATAAGTCCATTGTTTTTATATATAGAGAGCGAACTTATACAACTGTTTAATTTTGTTTATTTTTTAAATTTTATTTTTGAATAATAATGTAAAAAAAAGAACCTATCAGACACACAATTACATTTAAGGGTAAATTAAAATATATATTTTCACTCGTTAGGTCGTAATTTGAGAATTAAAATTTTGAATATTTTTAATTTAACGGTTTTAACGGTCTTTATATTGAACAACAGTTTAACAAGACAAGTAATTAGTGAAACCACTATAAATAATGGTTCAAAACGTCTTTATTTTCACTTTTGCAAGCTCGTATATTGACAATGGAAATTGGAATTTTTTCAAAGCTAACGGTTTTAACGGTCTTGAAAATGTAAGTAATTTGATTTAACTGGTATACAGTAAATCAGAAGTTTTATATATTGAAATTTGTGTTGAAATATTCAGGTATCAAGGTTAATTTGTTTAAATCATCTTTGATAGCCTTTCTTTGGGTAATTATAGTTCAGGTTTGACTAGTTCACTAATTCGCTATTTCAATAGTTTGCTATGACAATTTTTGTGTTACACGTGGATTTAATTATTGCAATCTTTAATAGTGAGCCCTATATAAAATATACTCCTAGCAGAGAAAAAGTTAAGAGGAGGCATTGATTGTTAATTATTCTACATATTTGCTTTGGAAAGCTCTTAACCGCAATAAGAGTTATTGAAATTAGTTTCAAGAAAGAACAATATGAATAAGAAATAGAACATACTCGTAATGGGGGTGGATACAGACATGTTGGAGCTCGGGGATTAAGGCTGGATGCCCTTCCTATCACACCGAGGTGGGATCGAAGCCACGTTAGTCAAGTTTACCAGTTTCCTATTCCCGCACTCTACCACTGAGCTAACGCGGCTCTATGTTCAGGTGCCAAAATATTGTAAGACTGGCCTAAAATATCTCTTCAAAATGGCCTTTAAAACATAAACAGAGAAACTGATTTTATTACTATAATTGAAAAAAAAATGGAATTTTCGCTAAACCGCGGTGCATTAGGAAGGATATTTAGCCTTCATTCCTTAACTCCAACCTGTTTGTGTCCACCCCTCTTTGAGTGGGGATTAATTGTGATGCATGAAACGGTAAACAACCTTTGCCTCTTCTGTGAACCGCAGCACCACAGTGACTACAACGCTCGATTTGAGAAGTGACAAACCCGGGTTTGATCCATCAGTAGTCCACTAAAGATTGCCGGTGTTTCAGTTCCGATATCCATCTGAGATGCTCCTCAGAACGTCAGCCGGGGCAAGCCCCAACCCCCCACTGTGGTACCCATCCACAGCAGTAACCTTGCAGTAAACTGCTTAAACTCTCGGTCCTGAGTGGGAACCGATCTGTCGACCTCGCAAATGCGAGGTCAGCACGTTACCACTGTACTAGCCAGAGCATTAGACAGGGAATCTAGCCATGATTCCCGAAATAGTTTCAACATTTTTTGTGTTCATCCCCATTCGAATGGGACGTAAGTATGACCAATAAAAAACAGAAAGCAACAATAACAATATAAAACTGGTTTTCCATTATGTGTTTTTATATTTATTTTTATGTATTTTGGCTAATTAATGGGGAAGATTCGACTCGGGAGGTGACAGACCCTTAATCGAACCCACAGTGGGTTACTAAGAGAGGCATTCAACTTTAATTCCCCAACTCCATTTTGTCTGTCCACCCCCAATAAGGGGATCATTATTGACACATAAAACGTATAGATGATCATATGACTTAATACATGATATGACGTAACCTTGTCTCATAATATTAAATCTGACGTATTTTGGAACGTTGTACAAATTATGACCACGTTATTTGCTGGCTCGAAATAGTGAGTCAACAAATTAATTTATCTTCCGCCCCTCCCCCCCTCGTCATGCTAAAATTTCATAACTCTGGAAATGTTTTATAGTCAAAGGAAAATGGAGAGTTAGATATCGGAATTTAATATTAATTAGTAGTAAATATAAGAATAATGCCACGATTAATAAGTCAAAAGTAATCCCCGCTTCGAATGGGGGATGAGCACAGACAGCCTTTGAGCTGGGGAGTTAAAGTTGGATACTTTTCCTAACGGCCCGTGGTAGGATCGAACATGGGTTAGTCACTTCTCGAGTCTAGGGGTCTAACTACTGCGCTAATGCTGTAAAAAAAATAGAAAATAAATTGCTTGAAAATATTACATAATTATTGTAGTAATAAATTTCCACTTTGCTAAACTAATGTTAATTTGTTGATATATAAATTTATATAAATAATTAATAAACGATATTAGTTGGTAAACTGATACATGGACAAGCATATCTCTTGCCATTTAATTGATTTTCTTCATGTATTATACACCATTCTCTTGGGACCGCGGAATAGCATTGGTTAGAGCAGTCGACATAAAGTAGTCGCCGTGGCTCAACCGGTAGCGTCCGCGATTCTGAGGCGTCAGGTCGAGGGTTCGCGCCCCGTCACGATCTGAGGTTAGCAAGGGCATGCACTCAGCGTAAGGATTACATCTGCCAAAACAAGTCCTTCGCAAGGAGGCAACCGTCCTAGCCCTTGGTAGAAAAGGGAGTCCGTGACGTAAAACCGGAACAGAGCAGTCGACATAAAGTTACAAACCTGCAATCGAGTTCACCTCGGGGAATTTTAAAAGATATCCAACATTAATTCTCCAACTCCAGCCTGCCTGTGTCCACCCCCATAATAAGGATTAATAATGCCATAAAACATCAGAAATAAATAAATAACATATTTTCGTTTTTTTAGATGCAACTAAAGGTTGTTATTCCCCTGAAAATCCAAGTGATAGATTGTTATATCTTTGAAAACACAAGAGTTATATTTATACACTTGAAAATACAGGACTTAGAGAACATTTGAAATAGGATAAAATTGCAGTACAGTTATGAGAGCATTTGAAGTGGGATACCTTTGCAGGACAGTTTCGAGAACATTTGAAGTGGGATACCATTGTGGTACAGTTTTTGAAAAATTTGAAAAGGGATACCACTGCAGGACACTTTTGAAAACATTTGAAGTGGGATACCATTGCAGTACAGTTTCGAGAACATTTGAAGTGGAATACCATTGCAGTTTAATTTGAGAACTTTTGAAGTGAGATACCATTGCAGTTCTATTTTGAGAACATTTGAAGTGGGATACTATTGCAGGACAGTTTCGAGAACATTTGAAGTGGGATGCCATTGCAGTACAGTTTCGAGAACATTTGAAGTGGGATACCATTGCAGTACAGTTTTGAGAATATTTGAAGTGGGATATCATTGCAGTACAGTTTGAGAACATTTGAAGTGGGATACCATTGCAGTACAGATTTGAGAATATTTGAAGTGGGATACCATTGCAGTACAGTTTGTGAACATTTTAAGTGGGATACCATTGCAGTACAGTTTTGTGAACATATATCCCCAAGGCGTCAAAAGAAGTGGACAAGATATATTAACTTCTGGTGAATGTGTGTGCTTTGGCTCAGCCACATCAAATTGCATACCCATTGCTTTTATTTATTCAGTAATTGGTATATATATATATATATATATATATATATATATATATATATATATATATATATATATATATATATATATATATATATATAGATAGATTCATTCATATACTCATACCTTGACCTCATTCATATGGTATCATATTTGTTAATGGGCATAATTATAAGCAGTCGTTAATTGGTGGTACCAGGTAATTATAGATCTCGTCTATTATTAATACAGTTCTCTCCTTATTCAGTAATTGCCTATATTGACTATTAATAACCCCAACTTCATCTATGATAAATATATAATACTTATAGTTTATTTTCACGTAGAAATTATTTGTATGATGTATCTACTAGTGCTTCTCGAGCCATGCCTCGTCCAAGAACGGATTATATTTTCATTCGACGAGAATTCTCAATTACTGGAATCTTGAAGTCGAGGCATATATAATAATGGTCTGTTAGAGAACTCTCTCTCCCACTCATATAACATATCATTTGCATATATATGAAGACATTATTTTCGTAGTATTAAAACAACACCCCAAGAAAAATAAGCCAGCACACTTGACCTTCTCGGGATGAGAGAAATATTTTCCGTGGCATCTGGAATGTTATTCTGGAATCTTATATGTTTCTGGAATTCATTATTTTTTTCTCGATCACGAAGCGTTGCATGACAGACTTTTTCATGTTTATTGTCATACCTCATGTGGTAGATGGTTCCCAAATGGGCCTATCATTTTCATGCGTACTCAATGAACCTGCTGAGTTATTGAATCTAGGATTTTTTTATTATTACTAAACATGCAGTTGTTTAGCAGACGCTTATATGCCTGCTTACGTGCCTACGTGCCTGCTTACGTGCGTGTTTACCAGGTAACTTTGTACTCAATTAACCTGATGAGAGATTAGGTACAAAGGTGCCCCCAGCGGTACCTCGTTGCAAGAGCTGGCCCATTTAGGCGATTTTACTACGCTCAGCGAACATGTAGGAGGCATTTATGATCCCAGGAGTAGAGACAAAGATACATAATAAGAGAAAATGAACTAAGGGAGACAGAGTAATTATTACATTTACAATAAAAAAAAAAAAAAAAATATATATATATATATATATATATATATATATATATATATATATATATATATATATATATATATATATATATATATATATACATATATATATATATATATATATATATATATATATATATATATATATATATATATATATATATATATATATATATATATATATATATATATCTGTGTGCGTGCGTGTTTGCGTGTGTGTATGTGTGCTAGCACACACACACACTCACACCTTTTGTTCTGTCTTTAAAACCTCATTCCCAAAACTGAAAAAATAAAACTAAATATAATGAGAGAGGGAAGAGCGTTGTCCCACCGCCAGGAAAAAAAAAGTAATAATAATAATAACAAATGAAGTTAGTTTGTAATTTTCTCCTGACGTCGTTTCCTAAACTTAGTAACGGGGACCCCATTATGTCCTACAGTTTTTTTTTTTTATAATGCGTAGTTTTTTTTTTTTGGGGGGGGAGTAATTTTCAGCATAAAGTGGTAAAAATACTATTTTAACAATAGATGAAAGTTACCTATTTTTTACACTGATGTTTTAATTATTCTTAACGAGGTGAAAGTACTATATATGTACACACACACACACACACACACACACACACACACACACACACACACACACACACACACACACACACACACACACACACACACACACACACACACACACACACACACACACACACACACACACACACACACACACACACACACACACACACACACACACACACACACACACACACACACACACACACACACACACACACACACACACACACACACACACACACACACACACACACACACACACACACACACACACACACACACACACACACACACACACACACACACACACACACACACACACACACACACACACACACACACACACACACACACACACACACACACACACACACACACACACACACACACACACACACACACACACACACACACACACACACACACACACACACACACACACACACACACACACACACACACACACACACACACACACACACACACACACACACACACACACACACACACACACACACACACACACACACACACACACACACACACACACACACACACACACACACACACACACACACACACACACACACACACACACCACACACATATATATAAATCACTGCAGAATATCTTTGCCTGGCTACCTCGTGGGTGACCCAACCAGAGTAGAAGGGGGGGGGAATGTGGCGACCCTTTATCCCCAAGGAACTAAGAGGAGTGGCTGAGGAAAGAGTGAGTCGTAGTGAATGTGTGTTTCTTGGCTCGGCAACACCTCTTATAAGGGGGAATGGGGCATGCATATAGATAGTTACATAAATACACATACACACACACACACACACAAATACACACACACAAATACACACACACACACACAAATACACATTCACGCAAAATACAACACAGACCCCATCATCCACAAGTATAGATACTATTACAGCCATTCAAACGTTTAATTCTTAATTTATGTATATCATATAGCAAGTTAACCTAACCTAACCTAACCTAAATTACCCCAACCTCAAATAACCAGATAAGATACTCTTTTTTTAATTACAATCCCGAAGCTCATACCGATTCATGTTGTTCTGTAATATTAAAATTCCATCCATTAAATCATAACAAATAAAACACTTAGTCATATGGAATGGTTAAAATGTCATAAAAATATTAACTAATTCTTATATAAATTACAAATTAATGCTCTCTTCTATGACATAAATAATAAAATTACGAAATGGTTTGACTAAAAAAATACAGATTGAATGTGTATATTCAGTAATAAATCTTCAGCCATTATTCAGAAGCTCAGAATATTTTTTTGTTTGTCTTACTGAAAACAGCTACTTTTTCTCTCTCTTACTTGAGGTTTACCTGCTTCAGAGGTAGGGTAACGAGAGTAACAACAAGCTTAGAACAACTCCACAGGTTAAGTATAGTTCAGGTCGCACGCCTGTATGGAAGAAAAAAAAATTCTGGAATAGATTCTGAAATGGAAGGCATCACTTGCATTAATAAGTTAGGACACGTGATGAGGTCTGAGAACTGACATTTACACAATGTCATTAAAGTTTATATTTTTTTTGATATTCGAAATTTTTCCACAAAAAAAAACTCCTTTTGGCTCTAATTATTGAACAAAAACACTATTATGAAAGCAAATAATATAAGTATTTATATGTCATTTAAGTATATCTTATGTTTTTTGATATTCGAAATAAAAAAAAAATACTCCTTTCGGCTCTAATTATTGAACAAAAACACTATTATGAAAGAAAATAATATAAGTTTTTATATGTCATTTAAGTATATCTTATGTTTTTTTATATTCGAAATTTTTCCACACACAAAAAAAAACTCCTTTTGGCTCTAATTATCGAACAAAAACACTATCATATAAGCAAATAATATAAGTTTTTATATTTGAGATTCTTCCCAAAAGAACTCTCTTCTAACCTGAATATTGAGGATGGCCCATGCAATATCATGAAGTAATTCATATGCAAATAAGAAAAGTAAACATATTTGTTGATATTCGATATTTCTCAACAAAAAATCTTATTTTGCTCTTTAATAATAGAAAATCTTAATGAATTTTGATCATGAAAATTTATCCCACCAAATACTGAACAATGAACAAACCAAAATCATGAAAGTAAATCCTATGTTTTTGATACTCTAGATTTGTCCACAAGAGACTCCCAACTCACCTGCTCCCCTTCCTCCATCGAGCACAGAGGCCTGAAATGGAGATATGGTGCTGAGAACATCATCAGCAATTTCCCGATAAAAACCTTCGATCTCTGCCTTGCATCGCACTCGGGCGTATCCCTCCAGCAGAAGGCGCGGGGATAGGGAGAACCTCATTCTAAGTGAGGAAGTCGTTAGGCCATCAGAGTCATATCGGTTCACCTGTGGCTCTATCCAGGTAGCTATGACCTATGGAAATAGTAGGAATGATTTTGACCCGATCTCTTAAACAGTGTAAGCCTAGGACACCATATTGTTAGTTAGCTTGACACACACAAATAGATTTCATAAACGCATCTAACGCGGCGGATGGCTGGGCCCCCATGGGGACCTAGCCATATACAGAACCGCGTCAGATGCGTTTATGAAATAAATTTGTGTGTCTAGCTAACTAACAATATGGTATCCTAGGTTTTTACTTATAAAACGATTGTAAAACTTTTTTGGCTGTAATATCTAATTCCTTAATTTCGAGGTCATATCGGTTCACTTGTGGCTCTATCCAGGTCATGACCTATTTAGAACCTTGGAAATGATGTGTTTAATATTATGAGCTAAATTTAATTACTCAAGCTGATTTACCTTTAATTAAAATTATGGTTTCATAACTTTTTGACTATAATAATTAGCTTCAAAGTCTACATCTCCAAAAGGTTATTAATATATCTGAACATTCTATTTCTCTCTTCATCGTAACTTATTGGTTTGTCGTTGTAATTTACTGGCTTGTAGTTGTAACTTACTGGTTTGTCGTTGTACTTTACTGGCTTGTCGTTGTAACTTACTGGTTTGTCATTGTAATTTACTGGCTTGTCCTTGTAATTTACTGGCTTGTCGTTGTGATTTACTGGTTTGTCGTTGTAATTTACTGGCTTGTCGTTGTAATATACGGGCTTGTCATTGTAATTTGCTGGTTTGTCGGTATAACTTACTGATTTGTCGTTGTAACTTATTGGTTTGTCGTTGTAACTTATTATTGGAATGTTGTTGCTACTTACTGGTTTGTCGTTGTAACTTACTGGTTTCTCGGTGTAACTTATTGGTTTGTCTTTGTAAATTATTGGTTTGTCATTGTGATTTACTGGAATGTCGTTGTAACTTATTGGTTTGTCATTGTAGCTTATTATTGGTTTGTCGTTGTAACTTACTGGCTTGTCGTTGTAGCTTACTGGTTTGTCGTTGTAACTTACTGGTTTGTCGTTGTAATTTAAAGGTTTGTCATTGTGAATTACTGGTGTGTCGTTGTAACTTACTGGCTTGTCGTTGTAATTTACTGGTATGTCGTTGTGATTTACTGGTATGTCGTTGTAACTTACTGGTTTGTCGTTGAGAGTAAATGTCAACTTGGGCGGAGGTTTCGATCTTCGAGAGAGACACGTGAGGTCGACCCAATCGCCGACAACATACTGTGTGCGAACTCCCTGGATAATGGGACCTCCGTCTGGTTTATCTATTATAATAAAAACAAAAGATAGATAATTTAAAAAAAATGGGGTTGGTTTTATCTTGATATTTTAAGTGGGACAAAAAATAACACATGCATCACACGTGCACTGATAAACTTAGAGAAGATAACTAATGCAAAGATATATGGGTAAAGTTTATTATCAGAATCCAGTTTTGGGATTTCAGACAGTTTGTATGCTATTAAGCCCTGAATTTGAAATAATCGGCAATAATAATTAAATAGATCAGAGATACACATTTTTTAATGTTTTAATAATATTGTCAGCTTACATAGTCAAGGATATCTATTTTATTACAGTCTTGAATAATATTGTTACTATATATAATGGTATATAAATCTGTAAGATGATGAAAATTTGGAAGTATAATGACTACTACTACTACTACTACTACTACTACTACTACTACTTTTGTTATTATCACAATCATCATTATTATTATTATCATTATTATTATTATTATTATTATTATTATTATTATTATTATTATTATTATTATTATTATTATTATTATTTATTATATTTATTATTATTATTTTTATTATTTTTATTATTTTTATTATTATTATTATTATTATCATTATTATTATTATTA
>JAXCGZ010017337.1:0-2500 GCA_037179515.1 Halocaridina rubra | reverse complement strand
CACGGAAAATGAAATTTTCCTCGTGGGATTCTCAGGAATATTCCAATAGGAATTATAAAAAAAAGGGAATTTATCAAATTTCAGGCAAAAGGTTAAAGTATTTTATAACAGAGGAGATTAATTTAAATGTCAATTTATGTCGCGAGAAAAGGAATTTTATACGCTGGACGCTCATGAAAAAATGAAATCAAATTTCATTATCATCTCACACGCAATATAGAAATATAATTAATCCCCAGTAATGGGGGTAAAATAAGACAGGTAGGAACTGGGGAATTAAAGTTTGATGCCCTGGCTAACTCCCGCGATAGTGTCGAATACGGGTTTGTCCCTTCTCGTGTCGACCGCTCTCAACTCTGATCGAATAAAAATATAAGTCGTCTTATTGACGTTTTATGAATGCACAAAGCTTGAAAACTTTGATCAGTGAATAAGTCTAAGATAAAACTTCAATCAATGAATATGTCAACGAGACGGGAAATTAAAGTAATCCGCTAATCATCTCGCATTGCGCTAATTGGTAGGATTGGTCGGTGCAGCGACTGCTTCTTACCATCTACCTCCAGACTCTGGTACTCTCTTCCTCCTCCTGTCTTTCCTAATTCATATAACCTATCTTCCTTAAAAAATCAGATCTATCGTCATCTCAGGGCCAAATCCTGCCTTATCTCTAGGTCCTCAGTACTTTGACTATTCCTTCAGTCTGTCACTTTTTCTTTTATGTATCATACCTCATTTCTGCCTTGTCCGTAACCTTTTTCTTTTCTTTCATCTTAATGTTTTTCTTCGTGCCCGGGCCTTTATTGATGAGGGTAGTTTTTTGCCAGTTCCGGAGACACACTCATAAAAAAAAATAAAAGCCAGTCCCGGCGACACACTTATAAAAAAAAATTAAAAAAATGGGAGAAATTCATACTCGGTGAGAAGGAACACGATAATAATGCTGTTTAAACCGGACCAGAGGGATTTCCCGCACCTAATATCATACTAAACTGGAACGGGTGAGTGTGGGAGGAGTCATGAGATTAAATATTGGGGTAAACCAGCTACGTCATTCAAGCCTCACTGCAGAAGATTCTTGCCCACTTACCCTGTGGATGACTTAAACAGTGTGGTGGAAAATCGTGGCCGCCATTTATCAACAAGGAACTAATATGAGTGATCAAGACACATTTACTTCTGGTGAATGTGAGTGCCTTGACTCGGCCATCCCCTTACAAGGGGGAATGCGGACACTTCATGTGTGTGTATGTAATTCCAGACTTTCATTAATCTAGAAATGATCTCTTCTCAGGAAGAGATCATGAGAATGAGATAATGAAGATATAAATTATTCCAATGCCATCTAATTCATTCCAATGAAAATGATAAGGTCAAGAGAATACTATTTTTTTTTCTTAATATACCCCGTAATCATATTCTCAATAAAGGTCAAGGTCATTGTAAGATGTACAGCCTCCCATGAAAAAATTGGTACCCCCCATGCCTTCCAGGAAGTCAAAGTTTTCATTTAAGGAGAGTTGTTGGGTTTGATGCCCGAGGAGCTAAGAGGAGTGATCGAGGTGTATAAGCTGTTGGTGGAAAGGTGTGCTTTGACTAGATCACTTTCCTTACACGTGAGAATGCAACCATTGTATATATGGTGATCTATGTATCTATAGCTGAAATAACAACAAAACCATTACAGGCATTAATATATAAAACTCGGAAGGATTTAAAAAGACCAGACCTTAGAAACAAACACACACACATACACAAATAAACACACACACATAAACACACACAAATAAACACACACACATAAATACACAAGCACTAATGTACTTACTTTCTCATATAAGTGGTCACTCAAATTCACAGGGGTATTTACACCCGCAAACATCGCATATGCAGTCACTCAAACACGCATACATGTACTGAAATACGTTCACACACGCATATACATAGTAAAATTCACTCACACACACGCACACACACACACACACAACACACGTAGAATATGTCTAGCAGAAAATCTTCCATTTTTTATTTCATAATCCAATATCATAATTCCGTATAGAACTCGAGACCAGGTCAGAGGCACCCCGGAGGTATATCCTCTGACCTCTCGAAATTAGGTCACCATGGCACATAAAAATAATATGAAAGATAAAAAAAAATAATCTGTTTGACGGTCTTTGCTATTTCAGTATTTAATTACATGCAGCATATTTTTCTTAGAACAGGCATATACATATCTTATTTTTACACCATTTTTTCCTTCGTATATAATCTCGCTCAGTTGAATTATGTAAAAAAGGGCAAAAAATTCTTTTATTTGCCCTTTTCCTCACTGAAATATATTGAAATAATTTTTTTTCGTGAAAGTCCAAAGCGAATTTAAAAGTATTTCGTATATTGAAAGGAAGAGAGATGAATATGAATATTTTTTAATTGTTGGGTGAAAGAGAGAGAGAGAGAGAGAGAGAGAGAGAGAGAGAGAGAGAGAGAGAGAGAGAGA
>JAXCGZ010017336.1:32500-79491 GCA_037179515.1 Halocaridina rubra | reverse complement strand
ATTTATTTCCATTTTTGTACAATGGTTATTCTTCTATAATTAAGAGTAACTTATAAGTAGATATGTAATTCAACTAATAATTAAGAAGGTAATACATACAGTTAAATTAAATGTAGCTTTCTTAGAAAGTAATAATGCTGTAATAAAAATCTTAACAAGAATGTTAATAATAAATTAGTAATAATGACACTCGATACAGTATCGTTATTATCGGCATCATCACCATATTTGTTTTCCTTACAATGACAATAATTAGTTCTTAACTTAGAGAACAGAGAAGTCAATATCAGTTTACATATAGAGAGGTCAATGTTTAGGGAAATTGCATTAAATCATTAAGTTTAGTTCATGTGTGAGAAGCAACTATTTGTCCAAGAGAAAACTATATAGATTGCCTTTGAAAGCTGTGAAGGAGGATGCATTTTTAAGATAGCTAATGGCACCAGCTACACTGAATATTCTTGGATATTCATGACACATCTTATAAAATCCCTTCACATCTGACAGGTCATTACACTCTCCATCTCTGTTTCTCTTTACTTTATGTATTCTTCTTGCCCAGGCCCAATAAAGGCTGTTTTATTTTATTATTTTTTGGCCCGTCCTGGTGTCACAATCATTTTATATATATATATATTTTTTTTTTGCTCGCCAAAAAAATTTGCGATGCACTGTATTCGCGAGAGGTGAACCACGATATAGCAAGGGTTCACTGTATATATATATATATATATATATATATATATATATATATATATATATATATATATATATATATATATATATATATATATATATATATATCAAAGAATCACCCCAATGAATTCCCTGCGTGTCGTAAGAAGTGACTAAAAGTGGATGGGGCGAGGGGACTGGAAATCCCCCCCTTGTATTAACCTCCAGCAAGACGTCAAAGAAGAAGAGGAGTAGAGGGGAGAGTAACTTCTCCCCGAACCCTAGTTTTGGGGTGTCTAAATGTGCGTGATTGTAGTACGATAGAGAGCAAAATATGTGAGATTGGATATATGTTTGGTAGGAGGAGGATGGATGTATTGGCATTGTGTGAGATGAAGATGAAAGGAAAAGGAGAAGTGGCATTTGGTAAGGTGACAGGTAGGGCATATGGGGTTGAAAGGGGGAGAGCGAGAGAAGGTGTCGCATTATAGCTGAGTGAATGGATGGTAAATAAGGTAGTGGAATGGAAAGAAGTGTCATCTAGGCTAATGTGGGTGAGGGTTAGGATAGGTAGGGAATGTTGGGCTTTTGTTAGTGCGTATGGGCCAGGATGTGAGAGAAGTGAGGAAGAGCACGATGAATTCTAGAATGAGTTAATTAGGTGTGTGGAAGGTCTGAGTAGAAGGAACTATGTATTGCATTGGGTGACTTGAATGCCAGAGTGGGTGATGGAGAGGTAGAAGGTGTTGTAGGAAAGTATGGGGTACCAGGTGGGAATGAGAGTGGCGAGAGACTGTTAGATATGTGTGTGGAGCAAGAGTTGGTGATAGGTAATAGTTTTTTCAAGAAGTTAATAAATAAGTACCGGTATACTTGGATGAGAGTGGCAAATGGAAGAGTGAAAGAGTATTGATGGATTATGTGTTGTTAGCAAAGAGAATGATTGGTAGAGTGAAAGATGTGCATGCATTTAGGGGTGTGGCTGCTGGGATGTCTGATCATATTTTGGTTGAAGCAAAAGTGGTAGCAGCAAAAGAGTGGGGAAATAGTGTGGGGGGATGTGGAAGGGAAGTGGTGAAGGTGGAAGAGTTGATGAAGGTGGAAGAGTTGAAAAAGACAGAGAAGTGTCAGGAGTATCAGGACAGGTTGAAAGTGGCACATGACAGGGTGAAAGAAAGAGAAGTTGGAGAGTTAGAGGAGGAATGGGGGTTGATGAACGAAGGTTTTGTGGGACATGCAAGTGATGTGTGTGGAAAGAGGTTTGTTGGAGGTATGAGGAGGGGCAGCGAGTAGTGGAATGAAGGAGTGAAAATGAAGGTGGAAAAGAAAAAGAGGGCTTTTGAGGCATGGCTGCAGTGTAACAGTAGAGAGAAATATGAAAGATATACGAAGAAAAATGTGGAAACCAATTGGAAGGTAGAGGAAGAGAAGAGGTTGGCAAATATTAGGTGGGGACAGGATTTTAGTAGGTCATATGAGGAGAATAAAAAGAAGTTTTGGAAAGAAGTGATGAGAGTAAGGAAGGGTGGATCGAAGATGGAAGAGACAGTGAAAGATGTGAATGGACAGATGTTCAGAGGGAACAATGCATGGAAAAGATGGGCAGAATATTTTGAGTGGTTGCTGAAAGTTGAGGAAGATAGAGAGGCAGCTATAGTGGCAGCGGGGGTGTTCAAGTGACAGTAATGGGAGATAGAAATGAGAGAGAGATTACAACAGAGGAGATGAAAAGGGCATTGGATGAAACGAAAGCAGATAAAGCACCTGGAATGGATGGTGTGAGAGTGGAGATGTTGAAAGAAGGGGGTGTGACTGCATTGGAATGGTTAGCGAGAGTGTTTAATATATGCTTTATGTTGTCTATGGTGCCAGTGGAATGGGTGATTGCTTGTATAGATTGCTTGTATAGAGCCCCTATACAAAGGTAAGGGAGATATGTATGAATGCAGTAATTTCAGGGGTATAAATTTGTTGCTTGTGGTAGGAAAAGTGAATGGTAGGATACTGATTAATAGGATTAGGGATAAGACAGAAAAATGTGATTGCAGAAGTGCAGAGTGGTTTTAGGAGAGGTAGAGGTTGTATAGATCAGATTTTTATAGTTAGGCAGTTATGTGAGAAATATTTAGCAAAGGGTAAGGATGTGAATTTTGCATTTTTGGATCTGGAGAAAGCGTATGATAGAGTTGATAGCAGATGATACTGTGGTGGTGGCAAATTCAGAGGAGAAGCTGTGTCAGTTAGTGTCAGAATTTGGAATGGTGTGTGAGAGAAGGAGGTTGCGAGTGAATGTGGGAAAGAGTAAGGTCATGAGGTGTACAAGAAATGAGGATGGTGCTGGATTGCATGCCATGTTGAATGGAGAGACACTTGAGGAAGTTGATCAGTTTAAGTATTTAGGCCCGGTTATAGCTGCAAAGGTTGGAGTGAAGGAGATGTGTGTCACATGGTGAATGAAGGATGTAAAGTTTTGGGTGTGTTGGAAGGAGTGATGAAGAATAGGGGTTGGAAATGAATGTTAAGAAAGTTTTGTATGAGAAAGTGGTTGTGCCAACTGTGATGTATGGATCAGAGTTATGGGGTATGAAAGTAAGTGAGAGACGGAAACTAAATGTGTTTGAGATGAATTGCTTGAGGAGTATGATTGGTATATCTCGGTTGGATAGAGTTAGGAATGAAGTGGTGAGAGCAAGAACGGGTGTGAGGAAGGAATTGGCAGCCAGAGTAGATATGAATGTTCTGAGATGGTTTGGCCATGTGGAGAGGATGGATAATGAAAGATTGCTGAAAAAGGTGATAATTGCGAGAGTTGATGGGAGATATGCTAGAGGGAGGCCTAGGTTTGGGTGGATGGATGGAGTAAGGAGAGCCCTGAATGATAGGAGGATGGATGTGAGTGCAAGTGAGCGTGCTAGGAATAGGAATGAGTGGCGAGCGATTGTGACGCAGCTCTGACGGGCATCTGCTGTTACCGCATGGCTGCATCTTACAGAAGTAGCCCTGTGGAAGGGGCAGTAGGGGAGTTAGCATATGAAGCGACACAGGTTGTGGAAGAGCCTGGAGGATGGGCTGTGGCATTCCAGCAGTGCCATCTGAACGGTTGTTAGCTCCCTCGTCATTGCCCATAGAGCAAAGTAATCCCCTTATTGTTTCTTTTCTTGATGTTGGCTACCCCCCAAATTGGGGGAAGCAGCCAAGGTAAATGGATAGATGAGACACGTAAATAAATAATTACTGTGCATTTAACAAACTTAAATAGGAAAGTCTGTAATAAGGTCTGTAAACTTACCAATCTGAAGCATCTGTGAAATTATATATAAAAGACTGTTCTTCTGTAGACGCTTGCAGAATGCATAAACAGGGTTTCTAAACACCCCAAAAAGATAGATTTTTTGGAGCTCATTTAATATCAATGTTGAAAATGCTATAACAACAACCAGGGACCCAACTGCATCTCTTGAATTTGACTGAAAAGTAAAACAAGAAATCATGGTTGAATATCAATTATATTCCATAAATAATATTTTTTACCATAAACAACAAGGGTTGACAAAAATAAAATGGTGTAAAGTAATATAGAAGTTATCCTTAATATACTATTAGAAAGCGACACCTAGCCAAAATGTGTGTAAATGTACTTCAAGAAAACCTAATGACTGATCATGGATTTTACTTACTGGTATGCATGAGGTTGCTCTGGTTCACATATTTAGTGCATATGCATATCATTTCCCCCCGAGGGAAGGGGAAAGAATACTTCCTCTGTGTTCCCCTGTGTCTTGTAAAAGTTGACTTTACGGGGTGGAGTGAGGGGACAGGGAATCTTCTCCTTTATATTTTTTTTCTACAATGGGTCAAGATGTATTACTTTTATTCAGTTACCCCCTTATATGAGGGAATATGGCTCTCATATATATATATATATATATATATATATATATATATATATATATATATATATATATATATATATATATATATATATATATATATATATATATATATATATAGTATATATATATATATATATATATATATATATAGTTTATATATTATATATATATATATATATATATATATATATATATATATATATATATATATATATATATATATATATATATATATATATATATATATATATATATATATATATATATATATATATATATATATATATATATATATATATATATATATATACACAGTTTATATATATATATATATATATATATATATATATATATATATATATATATATATATATATATATATATATATATATATATATATATATATATATATATATATATATATATATATATATATATATATATATATATATATATATATATATATATATATATATATGGTGTCCTCGGTTTGCACTCTCTTTGGGTTACAATGTTTCTTGGTTAAAACAAATCTCCCATAAATTATTTTGCTTGTTTTCCTTTTTTGATGTCGGCTACCCCCCAATTTAAGGGGGAAACAGCCAAGGTATATGTATGTATGTATTAATAAATTTTGGGCTGTATTGTCTCCCAAACATAAACCAAATTCTTTTCATGTGAAATGCATGAAAGTGAAATTAGATATAGTGAAATGCAGGGAAAAGCAAGAAACTTTACTACCGCATTAGAATCGGTGCTTATTTAGGTGTATTCTGACTTACAATGAAATTCTGATTACATAAAATTTCAGGAACAGAACTCTGATGTAAGTCAAGGACCCCCTGTGTGTGTGTATATATATATATATATATATATATATATATATATATATATATATATATATATATATATATATATATATATATATATATATATATATACAAGAATCCCTCGTTTATTGCGGGGGTTCGGTTCCAGGACCTGCTGCGATAGGTGAATTTCCGCGAAGTAGGAGCACCTTTAATTTTTTATTTTTTTTTATGACACCAGGACAGGCCAAAAATTATAAAATAAAACAGCCTTTATCAGGCTGTAAAGAGAAACAGAGAGAGAGAGTGTAATGACGTGTCAGATGTGAAGGGATTATAAAAGATGTGTAATGAATATCCAGCTCTCTGCTAGGTTTTAATATACCTCTGCATTACTTTCACGATGTCTATTCCAAAAATTCTCCTTAGATCTTATTATTATTATCATCATTATTATTATTATTATTATTATTATTATTATTATTATTATTATTATTATTGGCAACAATAATTTTCCT
This sequence comes from Halocaridina rubra, assembly GCA_037179515.1. NCBI lineage: Eukaryota > Metazoa > Arthropoda > Malacostraca > Decapoda > Atyidae > Halocaridina > Halocaridina rubra. The sequence goes on along the minus strand of JAXCGZ010017336.1, from coordinate 73,596 downwards.
TTGATGATGATTGTGGAGATTATTATTATTATTATTATTATTATTATTATTATTATTATTATTATTATTATTATTATTATCATTATTATTACGAATTTGTAATGAAATCATTATTTTTACAATAAATAATGTAGTTTTGGTTGAATGAACAAGAGTTAATTAAAGATTCTCTCTCTCTCTCTCTCTCTCTCTCCCCCCCCCCCCCCCCCCCCCCCAACATTCTATTCTACCCAACCCCCCATACTCTCTTTGACCCAGCAAACTAGGGAGGGGCACTGTACACAGTTATTTAAGTAAATAACCCAACAGATGTACAAACAATAATGAGTCCTTAATAATAATAATAATAATAACAATAATAATATTAATAATAATGATAATAATAATAATAATAATAATAATAATAATAATAATAATGATAATAATCTCCACAATCATCATCAAAGGAAAACCATTATCGCCAATAATAATAATAAAACTAATAATAATAATAACAATAATAATAATAAAATCTAAGGAGAATTTTTGGAATAGACATCATGAAAGTAATGCAGAGGGATATTAAAACCCAGCAGAGAGCTGGATATTCATTAAACATCTTTTATAATCCCTTCATATCTGACAGGTCATTACACTCTCCATCTCTGTTTTTCTTTACAGCCAGATAAAGGCTGTATTATTTTATCATTTATGGCCCATCCTGGTGTAAAAAAAAAAAAAAAAAAAAAAAAAAAAAAAAAAAAAAAAAAAAAAAAAAAAAAAAAAAGGGGCGATGCACTGAATCCGCGATAGGTGAACCGCGAAATAGCGAGGGATTGTTTTGTATATATATATATATATATATATATATATATATATATATATATATATATATATATATATATATATATATATATATATATATATATATATATATATATATATATATATATATATATATATATATATATATATTAATAACACTGAACTGTTAACATACAGTCTAAATTGGAAGGAAAAGCCCATTAAATAAAACAACGAAAATAAATATATATAAAGTACTTATTAATTTCGTGACCTAAACTGGTCACCTTCCCAAAGGTGACCAGTTTAGGTCACGAAATTAATAAGTACTTTATATATATTTATTTTCGTTGTTGTATTTAATGGGCTTTTCCTTCCACATATATATATATATATATATATATATATATATATATATATATATATATATATATATATATATATATATATATATATATATATATATATATATATATATATATATATATATATATATATATATATATATATATATATATATACACAAGGGGGTAGAATACTTCCTCCATGTTCCCCAGTGTGTCGTAAAAGTTGACTAATTGGGGCGAATAAGGAATCCCCTCCTCCGTATTTTTTAATCTACTAGTGGACAAGAAATGCGGGGGTAGTCTGGCAAGAGAGATCCAGTCAGAACCCTAGTAATTAGATCTCTGAGTGTGTGTGGTTGAGGTGTAAGTGAATCTAAAGGAGAGGTGTTAGGGAGTATGCTTGTGGAGAGAAACATGGATGTACTTGCACTGAGCGAAACTAAGATAAAAGGGAAAGGTGAGGTGACATTTGGGAGTGTGGTAGGAAGGGAGTCTGGAGTTGAGAGAGGGAGAGGAAGAGAGGTTGTGGCTTTGTTGGTAAGCAAAGAGGTGAGTATGTGTGTGGTGGAATGGAAGGAAGTATCATCTTGAATAATAGAGGCTAAAATGAGACTGGGATGCAAAGTTGGGGGTTTGTGAGAGCATATTGCCCTAGCAGTGAAAGAAGTGGAGAATAAAGAGAATTTTGGATGGAATTGAACAAGTGAGTGTAAGAGTTGGGAATAAATATGAATGTGGTGTTGATGGGAGATATGAATGCTAGAGTAGGGAATGACCCAGAGGATGGTGTAATTGGGAAGTATGGAGTACCTGGTGGGAATAAGAGTGGAGAGAATATGATAGAAATGTGCATTTAGAGAGAGATGTTGATTGCTAATACTGTATTTAAAAAGAAGGATGTGCACAAATATACGTGGATCAGAGTAGGTAATAGAGGAGCAATGGACAGAGCATTAATGGATTATGTTGTGGTGGACAGGAAGGTGATTGGAAGAGTAGTGGATGTGAATGTACTGAAATGAGCTAGTGATGGAATATTTGATCATTGTTTAGTGGAAAGTAGAGTGAGCATCGGAGAAAAGTGGAGACAGAGGAGAAGTAAGAGAGAGAGAGAGGTGCTTAAAGTAAGGGAATTAATAAGAGAGGGAAAGACTTTGAATATAAGGCTAGTCAGAGGAAAGTAGTAAAAGAGAAAGTGGAGGAGGGATTAAAGAAGAATTGAGTTGCTTCAAGGAGGAGGTTATGAAGTATGCAGAGGCAGTGAGTGGAAGGAGAGTAACAGGTGGAAGTAATAGGAAAGGTAGTGAATGGTGGAATGAGGAGAAGAGTGCAGCAGTAGCTGAAAAGAAGCAGGCATATGAGGTATGATTGCAGATAGGTAATGTAGAGGCATATAAAAGGCATAGTGCAAAGAGGAGGTTAACGAAGCATGTGGTGAGGGGGGGAAAAGAGAGAAGCAGATGTGAGGTGGAGTAGGAGCTTGTCTGAGAATTTAGAAAGGAATGAATAGATGTTTTGGAAGGAAGTGAAAAGAGTGCAGAAAGGTGAGTCTGGTAGGGAGGAAAGGGTGAAAGGAGCAGATGGCAATTGCTAGTAGACGAAATAAAGGTGAGAGATATGGGCTGAGTATTTCAAGGAACTGCTAAATGAGGAATGATAGAAAGCCATAGATTGTGGCTGTGGGAAATGAATGGATAATGTCAATGTTGAGTGATGAGAAAGATAGAAAAATAAAAGAGGAGGTACATTTGGCATTGAGAACAATGAAAGTAGGTAAAAAGGTGAGGAGGCATTTGTGGAATGGATAGTTAGGGTTTGAATGTATGTATTAAGAAAGGGATAATTCCAGTTGATTGGAGAAGTAAGAGTAGTTCCACTTTATAACGGGAAAGGTGATAAGTATGAATATAGTATTATAGAGGAATTAGTTTTTTGAGTGTAGTTGGTAAGGTATATGGAAGTGTGTTACTTGAGAGAATTAGGAAAGGTACTGTGAGATTGAGTGGGGAAGAACAGGGTGGGTTCACGAAAAGAGGAAGATGTGTGGATCAGGTGCTTGTGGTAAGACAGGTGTGTGAGAAATTCTTAGAGAAAGGTAGAGACTTTTTGGGCATTTATGGATTTAGAGAAAGCATATGACAGGGCTGATAGAGAGGCGCTGAGGAGTGTTGCAACTGTATGGAATAGGTGGAGGTTTGTTGAATATGGTGAAGAGCTTTTACATGAATAGTAGAGCAGGTGTGAGAGTAGGGAATGGTATGAGTATATGGATTGAGGTGAATGTATGGTTACGACAAGGTTGTGTAATGTCAATGTGGTTGCTTAATGTGTATATCGATGGAGTGGTAAGGGATTCATGAAAGAGTATTTGACATAGGCTTGGAATTAATGGGTGAGTACGGAAGGTTGTGGAAATAGAATCAACTGCTAATTGCAGATAACAGCACCGGTGGCTGATACTGTACTGAGAATAAATTGAATCGTTAGGTGACTGAGTTTGTTAGGGTGTGTGAAAGAAGGAAGTTGCAAGTAAATATTGGTAAAAGTAGAGTAATGAGATGCACGAGAAGAGTTAATGTTGATGAACTGAATGGGGAATTGCTTGAAGAAGTTGAAAGCTTTAAGTATATAGTCACACATATCAAGGAATAGACGAGAGGATGTGGAGATGAGTCATAGATTGAATGAAGCAAGTAAATGTCTAAGAGGGTTGAAAAATGTAATGAGAAATAGGTATTTGGGACTGAATGCAAAGCGAACGATATATGAAGGTGTAATTGTGCCGACAGCATTATTTGGAGAATAGACTTGGAATGCAAGAGAGGATGAAAAAAACAAGTTGAATGTATTGGAGATGAAGTGTTTCAGAAGTACGACTGGTGTATCCAGAATAAATAAATTGAGAAATGAGATCAGGTAGAGAATGGGTGTTGAAAAAAGGCTGTCGGATAGATTAGATCAGTGTGTGTTAAGTTGGTCTGGACACACAGAAAGGATGAGAGAGGAAAGAACATCGAAGAGAATGTGGAATGCAGAAGTGGCTGGAGTTGGGTAAAGATGAAGACTTAGACTGAGATGGATGGATGGCATAAAGACGGCTTTGGATGCATGTGGAATTTCAGTGGAGCTGGGAAAAGACCGTGCAACAGATAGGAATGAGTGGATGAAGATTGTGTATAGGTGACACGAGCCAGAGTGATTTCTCGCACCTACTAGTGCAGCGAACTGTGATGAACGGGTGTAAGGGGAGTTGCCATGTGATGAAACATTGGGGGTAAATTAGCTGCAGCTATTGGGCCTCACTGTAGACTATCCTTGCCCACCTACCTTGTGGGTGGCCTAAACAGGGTGGTAGGGGATATTTGGTAACCCAATAGCCATAAGAAACTAAGAGGAGTAGTTGAGGTAGGTGTGGATCTGGTCATTGCGTGTTTCTTGCCTTAGCCACCCCCTCTTCCAAGGAGGAATGGGGCCATGTAAATATATGCATGTACAGAAGCTCCCCTACTTATGAACAACCGAGTTATGTAAAATAACCTACCCATGTATTAATGTATGTATTATTGTACTGCACTGTATTATTACATTATTAATACTGTATCAAAATTCATTTATACTGTATACTTTATGTTTTATGTAGTAATTAAGTGTCTTCGGACTAAGCACTGTACAGTACTGCATATGTATTGTACTGTACAGTACTGTTTTTGTACCTAAACTGAACTTATGAACAATTTCACTTATGAACGGACTTTGGAACCTAACTCGTTTGTAAGTTAGGAAGTGTCTGCATATAAAAATAAAATTACTAGACAATTAAACGAAAATACTATATTTTTTATCTTGTTTGTTTACGTACAGCTACCCAACTTAAATATAAGGATATGTAAAAAGTACAAAAAAAAAGTTTATCTGAGGTACCTACTTACTGATATCATTATCTAACAGCAATGCACTAACAAGAGATTGTTATGTCTCTGAAAAATTTATGGATGATTTACATTGTCTGCTGACATATCACTCGCATTTAAAGCAGTAGAGCAGCAACTATAACTAAAACAAGTATATCAAATAATATAGTATGTAGTCTAACCTTGAAGAGAACAGGTACAGCACGGAGAGCTCTGTTGTCAACTTCCTCACCTGATGGTACCACAGTGTCATTCAGAGTAATGGCATACCAATCAGAATGAGGTAGCTGGCAACCCAGGCTCATGCCGATAACTGCGCAGAATAAAAGAAAGTACAGAATCAATTCACTCCTGCAAGCGATTTTGTGAAAAGAGGGGTTACCAGCAATGGGTTGCATCTCTTCATACTTTCCAGATATACCAGTCAGCATTTTGACGTGAGGAGAGAGCAATGATGACAGCAGCCAAGCTGGAAATAAATGGCACATTTCTATTACAAATGTACTCTGCTAAGCATATATAAAAAAAAATACTTAGGCTAATGTAAAAACAAGTTTTGGTTTTCTCTCTAGCTTATTAAAAAATAAAAGTTTAACATGTGATGATGTTCTTAAATCATTTAAATTTAAGTAGCAGTTATCCAAAATAGAAAAAAATGGCATTTGGTCACTATTTAATAAATGAAAAATATTGGTAATGACAGACTTTACATTTTACCTAATCCCATTAGTACAATCACGGCTAAACTTGTTGTAATAATCATGAACTAATCATTTTTAAACTTATTCAAATACATGATTTGCTTCAACAACGACAGAAAGATAAAATATATGCACCATAAAAAAAATAAAATGTGCATACTAGATTAGCAAGTGTATAACCAATTTCAAAATAAAATATATTAAAACAGCCAGCAATTCCAAAGTGTTTATTTGTAGTTAATCTACAGTGAAGTGCAAATACATCAACATTTCCATAGCAATCAATATCAAGCTGAGTTCACAAGGGTCAGTCTCAAATATTTACCAAACAATAACCAAGAAAATTCAACCATAATAACATTATCATTTCCATTATTCCTGGGAAGAAATTATACCTTAATAATAAACTGCTGATACATCCATGTATTATACATTTTTACTTCTTTTTTGAGAAGGATTAATTTATAATTACTACTGCAGAGACGCATTCATTTATAATAAAAAAAAAAAAAATAAAAACTTTGTGCGATACAGAATATTCTAACAAACAGCTAGCAATATTGCATTTATTTTTAAAAGTCCAATTCCGTATTTGGGCTTAATAGAATTATTTATTAAAGAGATATATGCTATAAAGAAAACCTAATTCTGAAAAGCAGTTGAGAAAAGGCAATAATTCTTTACTGTTGCATTGTGAAATCTCTTTACTAACCACTTCACTTAGGGAGCCGTTTACATACACAAAGTCCTTTCCAAATACAGAACCTCCCCTACTTACGAACAATCAAGTTACAAACATTCACAGATACAAACAAAAACCTACCACTTATCTAACCATGTATTAATGTATATATTGCTGTACTGCATTATTACATTATTACTGCTGTCTTAAAATTCATTAATACTATATACTTTATACTTTATGTAGTAGTTATGTGTCATTAGCCTATGTACTGTACAGTACTGCATATGTATGTACTGTACAAACTATTTTTTTGAACTAAACACAACTTACGAACAATTGTACTTACAAATGGAATTCTGGAACCTAAATCGTTGGTAAGTTGGGGAGTTTCTGTATTGCTCAAGAGAGCTAGAACCTATGAAATATTTCAAATACCTATTCTATTTTTTACTTAGTCATGTATCTTTAATTTCAGAAAAGAAGTATGAGTTAGCAATGCGATAAAATATGGGCTAGTCAAGCTTACCTATATCAATGCTTAGTAGAAATCCAAAACAAGATGATGTAACCATGAGAGCCATAAATGAAGGCATTATTGCAACAATGCAGAGGGCTAATGTTCCAAAAACAGCCTGAATTATCAGTCGACCACTGGAAGCCAAGGGAGAGCCACCTATTGAAAGCAAATGAATCAGGATAATGTGCATTAGACAATTCATTAATAAAAATATCAGATCTGAAATTCTTCCAATCAATATTAAATTAAAAAATTATATATAACTAAGTATTCAAAGACTGAGTATCAGGTAATATGCTGCAAATGGAAACACAGCTTATGGATTAAAGAACAAGTCCAATCAAGTTGATATTTATTACCTGTATTTATATATGCCTATTGCTGTCCGATTACAATTATATTCAGTAATTCTTCAGTGAGGCATAGGCAGAAAAAAATAACTTACCTAAGGCTATTACTATCCACTGCTCCAGACTCCATAAAATCAAGGCATCAATTGGAGGAAGGATTCCCAATATCCACAGTAGTGGACTTGTGACAAAAACAAGATGGCAAAATACATCAAAGATATGAAGCCAGAACTGAGAAGGGTATAATCTGCAATGAATAAGTCTGATTAAGGAAGGATTGTACATATACAGTATTCTCGTTTCCGAATTTGCTATTGCTCTCCTTTTTTCTTTCTATTCATAGCTTTGAGCATCAAATCAATAGATTAAAAGAATGTTTTCAATTACGATAATTTCTAAAAATACACCAAAATACTCCCTTCAACTACTTTTTTTAAATGTCTAACAATCATATTGCTATACAAAAGAAATAAAACAAGTAACTGTATATAAATAAATAAAACAAAGTTGACTGAAAATTATTTAATGTCAAGCACAACAAGTAACTAAATATTACCGACATTCGCACCACAGAATTTAGATAAAGGGAGGACAAGGTGGAACACCTTGTTCAACTTGAACAACATAACTTGGAACTGAACATCCTGTACTAGAAAGTTGGAATAAATATTACATATTTAAAACCTTAGCAATATTATATAACTTAACATTGCCCTTCATATATTATAACAAACTTCATAGCCATCATATGTAAAAAGATTTTTAAAGACCAGCATCAACTATGGACCAGTGTTTCAAACTGCGATATATATATATATTCTAAATTACATGAATACATACATACATCTCCATAGTGAACGGGTTAGAGGCCAAAACGTAACTTTTAGAAGGCTCACAATAAAATTTTGCAGAAAGAAAAAGGCAATGAGGGAATAGAAAAAAAGCATAGGAAAATACTAGCTACCTATTTTATATAGAAATGAAACTAATATATCATCTTTTACGAGGTAAAAAAAAAATTATTTAATTTGAAGAGGTGCCTTAATCGGGCTTGGATGAGAGCTTAACCATAAAACAATAAATGTGTTAATAAAAATATAATCAGCTTACGTGGTTAAAAAATGAACAAGAATACAAATGAGCATATGAGCAGGTCTTGAAAGAGCTGGAAGATCCCAGGAGAGAGGATGGAAATTTGCCGGTTCAGGAGGAGCGCCCCCTATTAAAGGCCATAAACCAACACTCACAGTGATGATCCCCAAAACTGTAAGAGCAACATTTGCTCCCCAAGCCTGCAAAAACAAATATGTATACTGTACATAAAAATACAAGAAAACAAATGAAAATTACATAAAGAAAAACCCCATCTTCAACGATTGTAACCAGTACATTAACAACACCCAGAACTGTTGGAAAGTATTTTGTGATAAATTAAGTTCTTGAAACAACAACTATTTTTTGGATACATTATGCTATTAAACAACAATATGCCCAATGCTTCAAATGATGTTCACAGTCTCTTATCTGTGGGGCATTATGAACAAAGCTCCAGTCATACTAGCTGCGTTAAAACAAAAGTGTCAAACCTATAAATAAAAAGTATGTTACGACTGTGTATAAATTACACATAATGGTAATTCCAACAAATTAGAATTATTCTAAACAAGCAATGTATTAACATATTGCATACCATATGATAAAGCACACTGAGACACCTACCACATTCAAATGTAAAGTTGCTTCAGGTCGAATATAATATATAGCCCATCCTCCAACCACACCAACAACCAGTGAATGGAATAGTATGTTTATTTTGGAACGCTTTTCACGAATAAGGAAACACCATGTTTTCGGTCCAAAAGGGGAGTCAAATTCTAAATATTCCTCGTCTATTGCTAGGTTTACCTAGAGAGAGAGAGAGAGAGAGAGAGAGAGAGAGAAAAAAAATAAAATATATATATATATATATATATATATATATATATATATATATATATATATATATATATATATATATATATATATATATATATATATATATATATATATATATATATATATATATATATATATATATATATATATATATATATATATATACAGCGTATATATACAGTATATTGCATATATATATATACAGTGATCCCCCCATTATCGCGAGGGTTCGGTTCCGGGACCCGGCACGAGACAGGATAATCGCGAAGTAGGATCAGCCTATATGTACATAGATATTTTAATTTATTTTTACGTTTACACCGTATAAACTGTATAAACCCTCCCGTACTGTTAACAAACCACCCTTTACTTCATAAATAACAGCATGCAAGCGTAAATTTATATGACATACTCATGTACATAGGTATTTTACAATTATTTTTACGTTTACTGTATAAACCCTCCCTGCACTGTTAAAAAACCACCCTTTACTTTATAAATAACAGCATGCAACGTAAACTTATATGTACGTGATAGGTAAACTTACCTTATCTGTTATGGTTAACATTTTCCTTTCCTGCTTAGGACCACTACAAGAAGACTTAGAAGACGAAGGATGCTTGGGAGGCATTGCAAAGGTCAAAATATGCGAGTAAAAAAATCACAAGCAAAACGTATTAATAAGCACAACGTGAACGGCGCACACGTGAGTTAGACTGAACGAGCCTTTGTCCAAAATGCTGATAGCGGTATCGTATTTTACATGTTGCAATACTGTTAGTATTTATGTTTTTTACTATTTTTTTCTGTTTTATTATTCTTAGTCTAAGAAATACGTTTTTTTATCAATAAAATCATGAAACTACTGGAAATATAAATATATATGCTAGCTCACGTAGCTGCGACCCCAATACATTGTACGCTATCGGACACAAGCAAAACGTTTAATAAGCACAACCTGAACGGCGCACACATGAGTTAGACTGAACGAGCCTTTGTCCGAAACGCTGATAGCGGTATCGTATTTTACATGTTGCAATGCTGTTAGTATTTATGTTTTTTACTATTTTTTACTGTTTTATTATTCTTAGGCTAAGAAATACGAGTTTTTATCAATAAAATCATGAAACTACTGGAAATATAAATATATATGCTAGCTCACGTAGCTGCGACCCCAATACATTGTACACTATCGGACACTATTTCGCATGATGCAATACTGTGAGTTATGCTGTACGTACGTATTTATCTTTTTTACTATTTTTTACTGTTTTATTATTCGTAGGCTGGGAAATAATTTTTTTTTATCCATTAGATAATGATATATGTTTTTTCAATAAAAAAATGAAAATACTGAGAATTTTTATTTTTTTAATATTTTAATATTTTTGCATATACCCTAAAAATAAAATAATAATTTGCAATAAAAAAAAACGTGGTACAGTGAAAACGCGAACCAAGAAACGCGATCCAGTGGGGGAACAATATATATATATATATATATATATATATATATATATATATATATATATATATATATATATATATATATATATATATATATATATATATATATATATATATATATATATATATATATATATATATATATATATATATATATATATATATATATATATATATATATATATATATGTGTGTGTGTGTGTATCATATCATTTACCATTATTATTATTATTAAGGGCTCATCATTGTATGTACATCTGTTGACTTACTTTTAATAACTGTGTAAAGTGCCCCTCCCTAGTTGGCTGGGACAAAGAGAGTGTGGGGAGTTGGGTAGAATAGAATGTTGGAGAGAGAGAGAGAGAGAGAGAGAGAGAGAGAGAGAGAGAGAGAGAGAGAGAGAGAGAGAGAGAGAGAGAGAGAGAGAGAGAGAGAGAGAGAGAGAGAGAGAGAGAGAGGAGAGAGAGAGAGAGAGAGAGAGAGAGAGAGAGAGAGAGAGAGAGAGAGAGAGAGAGAGAGAGAGAGAGAGAGAGAGAGAGAGAGAGAGAGAGAGAATCTTTAAGTAACTCTTGTTCATTCAACCAAAACTACATTATTTATAGTAAAAATAATGGTTTAATTACGAATCCGTAGTAATAATGATGATGATAATATTAATAATAATAAAAATAATAATGATAATAATAATAATAATCTCCCAAATCATCATCAAAGGAAAATTATTGTTGCCAATAATAATAATAATAAGATCTAAGGAGAAGTTTTAGAATAGACATCATGAAGGTAATGCAGAGGTATAGTAAACCCAGCAGAGAGCTGGATATTCATTACACATCTTTTATAATCCCTTCACATCTGACAGGTCATCCCACTCTCCATCTCTTTTTCTCTTTACAGCCTGATAAAGGCCGTTTTATTTTATAATTTTTGGCCTGTCCTAGTGTCATAATCATCTTAAAAAAAAAATAAATAAATAAATAAAAAAAAAATAAAAAAATAAAAAATAAAGACTGATCCTACTTCGCGATTTTCCTGGTTCGCGCCGGTTCCTGGAACCGAACTACCGCGATAAGGGAGGCAACACTGTATATATATATATATATATATATATATATATATATATATATATATATATATATATATATATATATATATATATATATATATATATATATATATTATATATATATATATATACAGTGATCCCTCGCTGGATCGCGTTTCTTGGTTCGCGTTTTCACTGTACCACGTTTTTGTTTTTGGCAAATTATTATTTTATTTTTTGGGTATACGCAAAAATATTAAAATATTGAAAAAATAAATTTTTTTTAGTATTTTAAATTTTTTAATGAAAAAAACAAATTTCATTATTTAATTGATAAAAAATATAAAGGGTGTTTTTTTAACAGTGCAAGGAGGGTTTATACAGTACGTAAACGTAAAAATAATTGCAAATTACCAATGTATATGAGTATGTCAGGTAATTACCACTTCATTCACCATAATTTTATCTATCACTTTCATATAAATTTACGTTGCATGCTGTTATTTATAAAGCAAAGGGTGTTTTTTAACAGTGCAGGGAGGGTTTATACAGTACATAAACGTAAAAATAATTGTAAAATACCTATGTACATGAGTATGTCACGTCATCAACACCTCATTCACGGTAAGTTTTCCTATCACTTTCATATAAATTTACGTTGCATGCTGTTATTTATAAAGTAAAGGGTGTTTTTTTAACATCGCAGGGAGGGTTTATACTGTAGGTAAACGTAAAATTAATTGTAAAGTACCTATGTATATGAGTATGTCACGTCATCATCACCTCATTCACGGTAAGTTTTCCTATCACTTTCATAGAAATTTACGTTGCTTGCTGTTATTTATAAAGTAAAGGGTGTTTTTTTAACAGTGCAGGGAGGGTTTATACAGTACGTAAACGTAAAAATAATTGTAAAATATCTATGTACATGAGTATGTCACGTCGGGTCCGGAACCGAACCATCGCGATAATGGAAGGAACACTGTGTGTATATATATATATATATATATATATATATATATATATATATATATATATATATATATATATATATATATATATATATATATATATATATATATATATATATATATATAATATATATATACAGGGGTATATATATATTCCCAATACTATATATATATATATATATATATATATATATATATATATATATATATATATATATATATATATATATATATATATATATATATATATATATATATATATATATATATATATATATATATATATATGGTAGTCACCGTGGCTCAAGCGGTAGCGTCAGCGACTCTGAGGTGTCAGGTCGAGGGTTTGCGCCCCGTCACAGTCTGAGGTTTGCAAGGGCATGCACTCAGGGTAATGATTACATCTGCCAAAACCAGTCCTTCGCAAGAAGGCAATCATCCTAGCCCTTGGTTGAAAAGGGAGTCCGTGACGCAAAACCGGAACAACAGTATATACAGTATATACAGTGTTGCCTCACTATCACGGTAGTTTGGTTCCGGGACCCGGCGCGAACCAGGAAATCCGCGAAGTAGGATCCGCCTATATGTACATAGATATTTTAATATATTTTTACGTTTACACTGTATAAATCCTCCCTGCACTGTTAAAAAAACACCCTTTACATTATAAATAACAGCAAGCAACGTAAATTTTTATGAAAGTGATAGATAAAATTACAGTGAATGAGGTGATAATGACTTGACATATATACTCATTTACAATTATTTTTTCGTTTACGTACTGTATAAACCCTCCCTGCACTGTTAAAAAAAACACCCTTAACATTATAGATAACAGCAAGCAACGTAAATTTTTATGAAAGTCATAGGAAAACTTACCGTGAATGTGATGATGACGAGACATACATACTCATTTACAATTATTTTTTCATTTACGTACTGTATAAACCCTCCCTGCACTGTTAAAAAAACACCCTTTACATTATAAATAACAGCCAGCAACGTAAATTTTTATGAAAGTGATAGATAAAATTACGGTGAATGAGGTGATAATGACATGACATACATACTCATTTACAATTATTTTTTCGTTTACGTACTGTATAAACCCTCCCTGCACTGTTAAAAAAAACACCCTTTACATTATAAATAACAGCAAGCAACGTAAATTTTTATGAAAGTGATAGATAAAATTACGGTGAATGAGGTGATAATGACGTGACATACATACTCATTTACAATTATTTTTTCGTTTACGCACTGTATAAACCCTCCCTGCACAGTTAAAAAAACACCCTTTACATTATAAATAACAGCAAGCAACGTAAATTTTTATGAAAGTGATAGATAAAATTACGGTGAATGAGGTGATAATGACGTGACACACATACTCATTTACAATAATTTTTTCGTTTACGTACTGTATAAACCCTTCCTGCACTGTTAAAAAAACACCCTTTACATTATAAATAACAGCAAGCAACGTAAATTTTTATGAAAGTGATAGATAAAATTACGGTGAATGAGGTGATAATGACGTGATATACATACTCATTTACAATTATTTTTTCGTTTACGTACTGTATAAACCCTCCCTGCACTGTTAAAAAAACACCTTCTACATTATAAATAACAGCAAGCAACGTAAATTTTTATGAAAGTGATAGATAAAATTACGGTGAATGAGGTGATAATGACGTGACATACATACTCATTTACAATTATATTTTCGTTTACGTACTGTATAAACCCTCCCTGCACTGTTAAAAAAACACCCTTTACATTATAAATAACAGCAAGCAACGTAAATTTTTATGAAAGTGATAGATAAAATTACGATGAATGAGGTGATGATGACGTGACACACATACTCATTTACAATAATTTTTTCGTTTACGAACTGTATAAACCCTCCCTGCACTGTTAAAAAAACACCCTTTACATTATAAATAACAGCACGCAACGTAAATTTCAATAAAAAAATTAAAATACTGAAAAAAAAAAATTTTCAATATTTTAATATTTTTTCGTATACCCATAAAATAAAATAATAATTTATCCAAAAAAAAACCGCGATAGAGTGAGAACGCGAACCAAGAAGCGCGAATAACCGGGGTAAAACTGTATATATATATATATATATATTTACATATATATATATATATATATATATATATATATATATATATATATATATATATATATATATATATATATATATATATATATATATATATATATATATATATATATATATATATATATAAGCAGACACTTACCACCTTACAAACAAGTTAGGTTTAAGAAGTCATTTTGGAAAGTGAATAGTTCAAGAGTTGTGCTTGGGTAAAAAAGAGCACTGTAAAGTACTTTTATGCAGTACAGTACTAAGGTTATATACACTTAACTACTACATAAAATAAAGTATACAGTATTAATAAATTCTAATATGTTCATAAGTTGATACTTTGGAAGTACAGTCATGCATATATGTTAGTTATGCACCAGAGGACTGTAATCATTACAGAAGGTTCCAGGAATCTTTGCTTCAGATATTCTTGTTGAAGAGAGTGATAGATACTTCTCTAGAAATGTCTCCAACAATGAAGTGTCTTTTGCCTTAAAATACGAACCGAAGACACTTTTCAAAAAAGTATCTTCAGCAGAGATTCTTATGTACTGTACTTGGTGTGCCACAACGATGCTTCTACAACAAATGAAATATCCAGATATTTCTTCACTACCGTTTAATTTTTATCAAACCTTAGAAAAGCACCTAGGTATAGCGATCACAGAACAATCTTTGCTGAAGAAACTTTTCTGGAAAAAGATGTTTTGACCTCTCTGAAAGTGGAACTTCCTGGCCTTCGTTTTTGGGAAAAGAATTTCTCTATCACTTTCTTTAATGGAGATATCTGGAACAATGGGTCCTGGAATCTTGTGTCATAATTATACTTCTCTCTGATGTTGCTTAACGACTACATAAACTTATTATGCAGTATTAATGAATTTTAATACAGTATTGCACAGTAATAATGTACATACATAATAAATGAGCAGATAATGGGCAATTTTTTCTTCCTATCAGCGAATGTTCGTAACTTGCTTGTTCATAAGTAGGGGAGCTTCTGTGCTCTCTTGGCACTTTCAAAATATCTTTCTTACAAAGGAAACAATATATAATCTTTAATCTTCAGTATAAAAGCATAAAATCTTACATGTTCTACTCCTTCCACTTTGGACCTCTGCTTGCGAAGAAAATAAGCCAATATTTGTAAAAGCAAGGCGTACAGAAATTCAACAATTCCGCATATATACACATCCCAGTCATCCTGAAGAACTCCACTATGTCCAAGCAAAACACATGCAATGCTTAAAAATGGGATGACAGAGAAGAGAAGAATCTGAAAAGAAAAAAATTATTTAAGATATAAATATAGACGCTCCTTGACTTATGGACATCCGACATACAAACATCAGCACACATGAACCTATGAAAAGCACAATTCCTATGCAGTCTACTATAATTATGCAGCAAGTTATGGATGGTTCCAACAATTCAAGAAACGTGCAAACTTGCATCATATGTCTTTAGGATAAGAAAACAAATGTATTATGTTCTAACACAACTTTATTATGTTACATACATGATGTAAGAATGTTTGTACACCCAATACAGTGCTGTACAGTAATCCCTCGCTATATCGCGATTCACCTTCCACGGATTCAGTGCATCGCAGGCTTTTATGGCGAGCATATGTATTTCATATCGCAGATATAAAAATTTCCAGTATTTTCATTAGTATATTGAAAAAAAAAAAAGTATTTCCTAGTCTAAGAATAATAAAACAGTAAAAAATAGTAAAAAAACATAAATTTAAACATGTAACTCACAGTATTGCACCATATAAAATACGATACCGGTATAGGCATCTTGGAAAACGCAAAGGATCGCACCTATGAGAGATAGTACGCGAGATGCTATTGGCTGATGGGTGGGAGATGACGAATCACAGAATTGTGTTCTGTATACTGGGGTCTGATTGGCTTTTTGATTGAAGCTTGATTCTCCCAGCATCTTCCATTATCTCGCCTCACCCATTCAGTTACTCACGTGTGCGCCTTTCGCGTTGTGCCTCTTAATACGTTGTGCTTGTGTTTTTTGCGAAACTTTTGTATTTCAACCCCTGCAATGCCGCCCAAACGTCCTTCATCTTCTAATCCTTCTGGTAGTGAGCCTAAGCGGCAAAGGAAGATGTTGACCATAGCAGATAAGGTAAAACTGTTAGATATGCCGAAGGAAGGAAGCAGTGTCTCGGCTGTCGGCTGCCATTTCGGCATCAACGAATCTACTGTTCGTTACATCAAGAAGGAAGAGGCGAATATCAGGAAGACAGCGACTCTTACTTTTAACAAAACAGCGAAGAGGGTCGTAACAGCCTGCAATAATATAATAGTGTGGATGGAATGTGCTTTGGCCCAGTGGACTGCTGATTGCAAGAAGAAGAACATCAGCTTAGACACCAGTATCATACAAAGGCGAAGAAGCTGTATGAGACATTCACAGCAAATGAACCTGATGACGACAGTGGCAACCGTAAGAAGGAGGAGAAAGAAGAAATGGAAGACCCACAAGCAGGACCGTCCAGCGATTCTCCACCAAGGAAACCATTGTTCGTTGCTAGAAAGGAATGGTTCGCCAAATTTCAAAAATGCTTTGGCCTGAAGAGCGTTTCAGTGCATGGCAAAGCTGCCTCTGCAAATACAGCTGCAGCTGAAGATTATGTGAACAACAACTTCAAGAAAATTATCGAGGAAGGCGATTATGCTCTTGAGCAAGTGTTCAACATGGATGAGACTGGGTTATTTTGGAAGAGAATGCTGTCTCACACTTTTCTTTTGAAGGGAGAAGCTAAAGCCCCTGGATATAAAGCGCACAAAGACCACATTACCCTTGTCATGTGCGGGAATGCTGCGGGCTTTATGATAAAGCCAGGGATTATCTACAAGTCAAAGAACCCTAGGGCTTTGAAGAATAAAAACAAGAATCTGCTGCCAGTGTACTGGATGCATAACCCTAAGGCCTGGATCACGAAAAGCCTCATATCGGACTGGTTTTACCAATGCTTTATCCCTCAGGTCCGAGTTTAACTTGCGGAGAAGAGCTTTGAATTTAAAAGTCCTTCTTTTGTTGGGTAATGGTGGTAGCCACACAACTGATCTCCATTATGACGGTGTTCAGGTAGAGTTCCTGCCACCGAATATGACATCACTGATTCAGCCTATGATCAAGGCGTTATTCGTGCGTTCAAGGCTCTCTACACACGAAATGCCCTAGCGAACCTGGTTGACTCCATGGATGCGGACAAAGAATTAGCACTGAAGGCATACTGGCATAACTAACGATTGCTACATGCCTTCAAAATATTCAGAATGCAAGCAAAGAGATGAAGCTGGCCACAATCAATGCCAGCTAGAAGAAATTGTGGCCCGAAGTCATCTCGACTACAAGGGATTCGCTCATGACGAAGTGCATAACTAGGCAGTTGAGAAAGCTGTGAAGTTGGCTGCATTGCTAGGAGGAGAAGGCTTCAAAGATATGATTCACGAAGACGTCAATGAACTGATCAACTGCCACTCGCAGCCGTTGACTGATGAAGACTTGGAGGAAATAACAAAATCAGCGAGCGAAGAAGAGGAAGAACAACAACACCAAGCACACGATGAAGTCGAAGAACCTGGCCTTACACTTGAACGGCTGGCAGCCATGTATAACATGGCCAATGAACTCCAACAACTGTTGCAGGAGTGGGACAGTGATTCGTTCAGTGCACTTCTGCAATATTATCGACGATGACATTACTCCTTACAAGACCATCTTCGCACAAAAGAAGAAACAGCGACAGCAACTCCCTAATACCATGTTTTTCTCTCGCAAAAAACAGCCGTAAAGCTGTCATTAGCTGTGCAGTATGTAAACGTCATCATCACGTCATTCACTGTAAGCTTACCTATCACGTTCATATAGCCTGCACAGTGTTATTTATGGTAAACTTTCCAGTCACACTTACATAAATTTATGCTTGCGTGCTGTTATTAATAAAGTAAAGGGTGAGTTGGTCACTGTGCAGGAAGGGTTATTACAGTAAAGGTAAAAAAAAATGTAAGATACCTGTAATAAATATTGTGCTGCTACTTTGCGGATTTTCACCTATTGCAGGTGGTCCCGGAACCTAACACCCGCGATAAACGAGGGATTACTGTACATACAAATTATCAAATTACAAACATTTCAGGATACATATGGCCGTTCGGAACATAACTGGTTCGTATTTCAGGGAATGTTTTAGATATAAATTGATAACTCAATCAATCAAATACTGATGATGAGCAATCTAAAGTAAAAACTCCAAATTTGTAAGTAAAATCTCTCATAAAATACACATAAAAGAGTAAAATAATAAATAGAAATGCACTGCTTATCTTATTCTCTCTGAAGGCAGGGTGCATGAGTGTAAAGATGTTAACAAACTGGCTAAGCATAACACTCTGCAAAGTTATCTTGAATCGGAATAGGACTCTATGCATTATTACTCAATATTTCTTATGAATAGGGATGGTTATAAGAAGCTTCAATCCCACAGTAGCCTATTCCTCCACTGCTATACCCGCATGACATTATATTCTAATTGTACATTTCACCTAGCAAAGATCTAAAACTGATATTGTTACAGAATACTATATACGAAATTTCTATATTCTAGCTATTGCAATCCACTTACCTGTAACAAATAAACATAAAAGGGAACATCATCGGAAGCAAAAAGTCTCAAACCTCCGAGGAAAGTTTCTATTAGTCTCCTGATGATAAAAGGTTTCTTGTAATTGTTCACAAGCGGAGATTCCATCGCCAATCGCCCTGTTGCCCATGCTAGACGGGCTGGAGCATGAAATTCATCCTGAAAAAATAAAATAAAGTACAAAAGTGTTGTTGTGAATCTCATATTTAGCTTAAAATTATTACTTCCTGCATCTGCCAAATGCTACAATATCCTACAACTAAAGGGTTAGATGTAATATAAAAACAAACTGATCCTCTCTCAACTCTCACAACTGTAATTAGGGGATATGCATCTAAATATAAGAATACAGTATATCCTTTTTTTGTATTCTGTAAATGAAATGCAAATAAAGAACACTTTTTGAAAAATCAAAACTTCCTCTACTCATCTAGTAAAAATACACAAAATTCGATGTTAATATGTACCACAAGAAAATAACTTCAAAGCAAGAAACACTTATATGTAAGATTAGAATGCCTAAAATATAGTAATATGAAACAAGAAAACTCAAATGATAGCAATGACAAAAGAAATCAGTGTAGAAAAGCCTATTAGTTCTGGATATTCCATTCTGTAAAAAAAATAACTTTTCCACCTGCACTTCCACCAGAAAGTTTAAATGGGTGTAGCTAACTGTCAATTTCACCAAGCTTAAATTTTAGCTAATTAACTTCATTCTAGATTTTATCTGTGAATCAGAACAATACAATAACATATAATTTATTTCATAATAATTTGATAAGCCAATACATATGGTACTTGTTTACTGTCACATCCTTATTGTACTTGAAAAATCTTTTCCGTTAGTTTGACATGACAAATACAGGTAAGGTATTTATTTACTTTCACACCCTCCAAAATATTGGATAATATGTCATTATGAAGAAATTTTAAGAATTTTTCTTCTATGACAATATAATGAATATTATGAATACACGAGCTATGTTCGGTAATTTCATTACAGTGTTAACAACGGCAAATTTTCCAATCTCATGTTAATTTTCACTTGGGCCAAGGGAAGTTCCTTGAGATTTTCTGTATTCAGACATCATAAGACTACTGCACATGGACTCCTGCGCATTTGTGCATGCCCTACTATTACCTTTCTAGTGCACTTGATCCATTTCTACATAAAAAGCAGATCACTGGACAACTATGCGACATAAGAATCCACTCACCTCCCACATAAATATGCCAAGCTTTCAAATGTCAGTAGTTTGTTAAAGGAAATTTGCATTTGTGATTTCGAATCTGTTTTATGTAATATGCAGTGGCATGTCTTCCTAATAGCTCTCACTATTACACTTTGACATTTGCCATAAGAGCTGCTGCACAATCCCGGTTATATCTCCATTATTAATATAAGACTGTAGCATAATTCTGTTTACAGAATTGTTTGTATTTAGGTAATAAAAGTACACTATTGTACAGTAAATGCATATGCAGTGCTGTACAGTTCTTAGGCTAAATACGCTTAACTACTACATATAAAACATAAAGTATACATTATTAATGAATTTTAATACAATAATAATAATGTAATAATACTGTACAGAACAGTTATACATACATTCATACATGGGTAGACAATGGGCAGGCTTTTGTTAATATCTGAGAATGTTTGTAACTCGGTTGTTCGTAAGTAGGGGAGCGTCTGTATTCATCCCATGCAAATCCGCAAACCAACACAGTTTGGTAACATTTCTTTCATATTTTCATTCCAATTCAGCTCAAGGGTGCCATTTCTTACTTTTTTCATTTTCAAATTTTCTGTAAATTATTAGTGTTTCTTGATCTTGTATGCTTTGCTTCCACATATCAGTACTTACTTGACATAGGATATCTTGAGCTTATAAGACCATCAATTTAACTTCCTGTATATCTTTCCATTATTTCTAAGCATGTCACTGGGCATTTACATGCAATAAGCACCAGATCAGCTACCACTTAACTTTCCCACCTAACAATTTCGTCACGTTTTTTTTCAGTTCCAATATGACTTCTACTGGGATTAGTAGTAATGAGGGGCATTCTAGAACCAAGTATTCAATTTATCAGTAATGCTACTCCATGTAATTTCATCAGAGTATAATAATTAAGGATATTTTGGCAATACAGTGTGGCCCCACATTCAGGAATGTGGGAAAAAGAAACAGCGTGAGTCTATAAAAAACACTCATACCTCATTTTAACACAAAAGAGGGGAGGAATATCAACCTGATATTGCTAACTGCCCAAAGTTACTAATATGGGTCTATAGTGGCTAATATCATCTACATTACGAAAAGAAGAGGACTAATACTTGAAATGAAGCACTACATCAACAACAACATCCAAATGACAATGTAAAATACCTATACACTGTAAATATAAAATATATAACATCTTAATATCAAAATCATAAATATATTTACTGATATTAAACTGAAAAATACTAAATCGACTCGTCCGAATTGTCTGCTGCTTCTGATATCCATTAAACGGGGGTCCGTAAAACCAAGGTATGAGTTTAAGTTACACTAGCTTCAACTAGGTTAGCTTAGTTAGTTAAAGTAGTCTGAAGAGAGCAGTTGACTTAGGAAAGTGAGGTATGGGGGTGAAGCCTAGGGTTTGGAAAGGGGGTGTGTAGCCAAGGCTCTCACTTGTAGTAGGTGGCACTACTACAACAGGACACCAATTCAAATTAGCAGTTCCACATGTCCTGACAAACAAAAGGAAAAACTTCTTCAGTTTCTGTATCATCAAACATTGGAACAATCTACCAGCAGATGTTGTAAGTAGCAAAAGTGTAAATGCCTTTAAATCACACTACGACAAGTTTATCAGACAAAACAGGAGCCGGAGCACACATGAGCTTTACTATACATTTTGGGCACACAAATCCCTTGAACGTCTATGCCTCAAATGACATAAATCTAAATGCTCCAATGAAGAGAAAGATCTTGGTAATAAGGCACTCATTTACATATATAGACAAACATATGCTTAGGTGTATTTATAATTTCTTAATTCCTCCCCACCTGGAATACACTGTTCAGAGTTGGTCCCCTTACCTAAAAAAAACACAATAACATCCTCGAACAAGTTCAAAGAAGAGCTACTGTTATAGTGCCAGAACTAAAAGAGCTACCTTATGAAGAAAGACTCAAGACCCTGGGTCTCACAACACTTGAAGATCGAAGGCATGGTGGAGACCTAATTGAAGTATTCAAGGTGATTTGTGGACATACTGTCATTCTTAGTTCTTCACGATCATCCAGGAAGGCCCCGGCACTACTACATGAGGACACCAATTCAAATTACCTGTTCCACAAGTCCGGACGAACAAAAGGAAAAACTTTTTCAATGTCCGTATCATCAAACATTGGACCAATTTACCAGCAGATGTTGTAAATAGTAAAAGAGTTAATGCCTTTAAATCAAACTACGACGTTATCAGACAAAATCTGAGCCTGAGCACACAAGTTTTAACTCCCTAGTTCTGTGTATCTTCATTCGGTAAGAACCCTAGTTCCGTGTCTTTATGCTTGGTAAGATCTATTCGGTAGGTTAGGTTAGATTCAGCTAAGTTAACTAGTTTGAAAAATATTGATAATTGATAGTATGGTTTTCCACTGAATTCCTATTTTTTTTCACCGCGATGTACTTTAATTTCTAAAAGCACTGCTAGTATTTAGGAGTTGCGCTCATCCAAAATCATGAAGCCACACACTTACCCCCAATGCTGATAGAGGAGGGAAGTCATGAACATGAAGAAATTGGAGAAGACATAACCAAGCACTGGAAAACCTTGAACTATATTATAAACTCTATAATAATAATAATAATAATAATAATAATAATAATAATAATAATAATAATAATAATAATATATTATTTGGAGTTCACACATTTCTGTGTAGCTTATTTTTTATTAAGGGCGAATGAAGAAGAGCTCATATTTAATCCAAGTTAACTAGGAATAAATATAAATAAATAGAGTAAAATTCGAAAGATCTCCCTTTGTATTACTGACAAACACCAGTGTGGTTTATTCACCTATAATAATAATAATAATAATAATAATAATAATAATAATAATAATAATAATAATGAAGAAGATGAAGAAGAAGAAGAAGAGGGAAATCAGCGACAACTTAATTAAAAAAAAAAAAAAAGACGTACAAAATAGTAATGTGTTCAATGATTAATTGCACAATATCATTTTTTTCCTTTTCGTTCAAAGCATTTTCAAGACACCGATGTACTTTCTAGCTGCAAGATGAGAACTCTGTAACATGTCAGGCCATCCGAATTTTAAAAACATTTTCAGAGGAAGGCGAAAGCTTGATATTGTGTAATTAATCATTGTACTTTACATTGGGTGTCTTTTTTCCAATAATAATACTATAATAACCGTTTGCTGACAGAGAAAAATAGTTCTTACCATTGATATATAAGGATATTTACTTCAATATCATGTTACTAAGGAGTTTGTATTTCTCTACATGATATCAAAGAGTAAAGGCACTACATGCGAGAAAAGTTACACCACCCATCGATTAGCGCTACTGGAATGTCAGCGAAGAGTGAGAATGTTTACTATTTAAAACCTGGTTATATAAAAGTGAATTGTCTAAATATTTTCTTATATTTAACTATTCGTTTTCAAAATTAGGAAACTAACTAGCCTCAAATAATAAGAAATATAATTTGTTTGTTTATATGGTCATAATAAATTTTATTATTTTGTAAAACTCTAATTTTTATATCTTTTTTATGATATGGATACAAAGCAGGCGATCAATGTTTTCATTTCTTTTACGAAGTACCTAAACAAAAATGTCAAAGGCAGACACAGCCTTTGCATCTCTCTCTCTCTCTCTCTCTCTCTCTCTCTCTCTCTCTCTCTCTCTCTCTCTCTCTCTCTCTCTCTCTCTCTCTCTCTCTCTCTCTCTCTCTCTCTCTCTCTCTCTCTCTCTCTCTCTCTCTCTCTCTCTCTCTCTGACTTTATCTACCCATATTACAAACATATTGCTTCTGTTTTTAAATCTATTAATAATGCAAATGACATACACTTGTTAATTCATTAACACAGGCTTGAATACAGCTTCAATTTCCGTCTTGTCAAGTGATTATTGATGTCTAATTTTCAACTACTCTGTAATTTCGTACAAAGTCTCGTAGGACAAAGATCTCACACTAATTTTCTTCAAAAAGTATTTCAGCACTACAATGAAGATATTTATCTACCTTGGCTGTCTCCCCCAATTGAGGAGTAGCCGACATAAAAAAAGAAACAATAAGGGGATTACTTTGCTCTATGGGCAATGACGAGGGAGCTAGCGACCGTTCAGATGGCTCTTCCACAACCTGCGTCGCTTCATAAATCCCAACTCCCCTACTGCCCCTTCCAAAGGGCTACCTCTGTAAGATGCAGCCGCGTGGTAACAGCAGATGCCCATCAGAGCTGCGTCACAATCGCTCGCCAATCATTCCTATTCCTAGAACGCTCACTTGCTTCCCTCACACCCATCCTCCTATCATTTAGGGCTCTCCTTACTCCATCCATCCACCCAAACCTAGGCCTCCCTCTAGCATTTAACCCATCAACTCTCGCATTCATCCTTTTTCAGCAGCCTTTCATCATCCATCCTCTCCACATGGCCAAACATTCTCAGAACATTCATATCTACTCTGGCTGCAAATTTTCTCCTCACACCCGCTCTTGCTTTCACCACTTCATTCCTAATCCTATCTAACCGAGATACACCAATCATACTCCTCAGGCATTTCATCTCAAACACATTTAGTTTCCGTCTCTCACTTACTTTCATACCCCATAACTCTGATCCATACATCACAGGTGGCACAACCAGTTTCTCATACAAAACTTTCATAACATTCATTTCCAACCCTCAATTCTTCATCACTCCTTTCAACGCAGCCAACACTTTACATCCTTCAGTCACTCTGTGACACACATCTGTTTCCACTCCACCATTTGCAACTATAACCGAGCCTAAATACTTGAACTGATCAACTTCCTCAAGTGTCTCTCCATTCAACATAACATTCAATCCGGCACCATCCTCATTTCTTGTACACCTCATAACCTTACTCTTTCCCACATTCACTGGCAACTTCCTTTTCTCACACACCATTCCAAATTCTGACACTAACTGCTACAGCTTCTCCTCTGAATCTCCACCACCACGGTATCATCTGCAAACAGCAACTGATTCAGCTCCCACTCGTTATTATCCCCATCTACCATTCACAAACCTCGACCACGCACTCGCTCATTCACCTCTCTTACGACTCCATCATTATACAAATTGAACAGCCATGGTGACATCACACATCCCTGTCTCAGTCCCACACTCACTGGAAACCACTCACTCACTTCATTCCCTACCCTAACACAAGCTCTACTGCCCTCATACAAACTCTTCACTGCATGCAACAGTTTACCATCAATTCCATATAACCTCAAAACATTGCACATTGCCTCTCTATCATCATAAAATTTATAAATATAAAATAAAAGTAAAATTGTCTTGAGGGAAAGCTTCAATGTTATGAAGCATATTAAATATATTAATTTATCAGAAATTATATATGAAAATTCAATCGTTCTTAAAGCTTACATAGAAAATTGCACTAATTTGGGAATAAGACGATAAGGGAAGTGACATCCCTTATGATGTAGGATGGGTTAATGCTGCACAAACCTTTCAAGAACTTGGACTTCAATTTGGGCAAAGCTTCCAGTCTCCTGTTCTCTTACAATATATATATATATATATATATATATATATATATATATATATATATATATATATGTATGTATGTATGTATGTATGTATGTATGTATGTATGTATGTATGTATGTATGTATGTATGTATGTATGTATGTATGTATGTATGTATGTATGTATGTATGTATGTATGTATGTATGTATGTATGTATGTATGTATGTATGTATGTATGTATGTATGTATGTATGTATGTATGTATGTATGTATGTATGTATGTATGTATGTATGTATGTATGTATGTATGTATGTATGTATGTATGTATGTATGTATGTATGTATGTATGTATGTATGTATGTATGTATGTATGTATGTATGTATGTATGTATGTATGTATGTATGTATGTATGTATGTATGTATGTATGTATGTATGTATGTATGTATGTATGTATGTATGTATGTATGTATGTATGTATGTATATATATATATATATATATATATATATATATATATATATATATATATATATATATATATATATGAATCATATTTTACCCCTGACTGTGACTCGAACCTAAGACACATAATTACTGTGCCACTACAGTGGGCACCACTGAAGATATAAAGGCTAAACAAACTTTACAGCTTAACTTCTATACTAGGATGAATGCATTCTATTTGAATGCCTTTTTGCTCATATTGCAGATTCTCCTAACCTAATTCGTGGCTTCGTTTTTCGAATTTAATTCAAATCCCCCAGCTATATAGGCATTAATAATAATCATATAAACACATTGATATATGTGAAACCATGAATCATATTTCAACCCTGACCGGGCCTCGAACCTAAGATATAATGACTGTGCTAAGGCGTTATCCACTACACTACTGAAGGTCTAATGGAGAAACAAGCCATACAGCTTAACTGCTATACTAGGTATAAACGCATTCTATCTAAGTGCTTTTTTGTTCATATTACAGCTTCTCCTAACTTCACTCGTGGCTTTGTTTTTCGCATTTAATTCAAATCCCAGCTACATAGCTATTAATAATCAAATAAGCATATTAAAGTATGTGAAAACATGAATCATATTTTCCCCCTGACCGGGACTCGAAGCTAAGACACATAAAATACGATTCATGTTTTCACGTATGTTAATGTGTTTATTTGATTATTATTAATGCCTTTATAGTTGGGCTTTGAATTATATGCGAAAAACAAAACCAAGAGTGAGGTTAGGAGAAACTGTAATATGAACAATAAGGCATTCAGACAGAATGCGTTCATTCGTAGTATAGCAGTTAAGCTGTAAGGTTTGCTTCTCCTTTAGACCTTCAGTGGTGTCATGGATAGTGTTTGGCACAGTAATCAGGTTCGAGTCCCGGCCAGGGGCAATATATGATTCACACGCACACACACAACTTATTAGAATTTAATGATGAGGTAAGCCAAATCTTACAGGAAAGAGAGGGCTGGGCAGATTGCATATTCCGAGACTTCCAGAAAGCGTTTGACACTGTTCCACATGGGAGACTTATTAGGAAGCTGCAATAAATGGCTAGAATAGGTGGAAATGTTTTGGAATGGATAAAAACTTACTTAAAAGGAAGGGAACAGAGGGTTAGAGTAAGACACTCAGTGTCTGAATGGAGAAGAGTTATTAGTGGAGTTCCACAGGGTTCAGTTTTAGGGCCACTTTTGTTCCTTGTATATGTAAATGACCTACCAAAGTCTGTAAATTCATTCATGAATATGTTTGCAGATGATGCAAAGATTGTGAAGAAAGTAAAAACGAGAACAATGGTAGAGAACTTCAGGAGGATCTAAATAATCTGCATGAGTGGTCAGAAAAGTGGCTAATGAAATTCAATACTTCAAAATGTAAGGTAATGAGAATGGGTACAAGTGCAAGAAGGCCCAAGCTTGACTACTCAGTGGCTGGAGTACAACTTCAAGAGACAGAAAATGAGAGAGATCTAGGAATAAACATACTGGCAGATTTGTCTCCAGAAATACATATAAATGGCATAGTAAGGGCAGCATATGCATTCTTATCAAATGTAAGG
Organism: Halocaridina rubra; assembly: GCA_037179515.1. NCBI lineage: Eukaryota > Metazoa > Arthropoda > Malacostraca > Decapoda > Atyidae > Halocaridina > Halocaridina rubra. Next base: position 45,234 of record JAXCGZ010017336.1, on the reverse strand, counting down.
GTAGCCTTCAGGCACATGGACAAGGAAATGTTCAGAAATATTTATGTAACCTATGTGAGGCCAAAACTCGAATATGCAGCCCCCTTTTGGAATCCGCACTTGAAAAAGCACATAGCTAAGCTTGAAAAAGTTCAAAGACATGCCACGAAACTGGTGCCAGAAATACGCAATCTCAGTTATGATGAGAGGCTGAGGGAATTAGACTTACCATCACTCGAAGCTAGAAGAGTGAGGGGGGATATGGTGACAGTCTTTAAATTCCTTCATGGTTATGATAGAGTGGATAGGGATCGATATTTTGATATGGCTGGCTCTAGAACTAGAGGTCATAGTTTGAAGCTTCGTAAGAAAACTTCTTTGCAGGATGTAAGGAAATACTTTTTCAGTGTAAGAGTAGTTGATAATTGGAATTGGCTAAGCGAGGAGGTAGTTAATGCTATCTCAATCCATAGTTTTAAGGACAGGTATGATAAGTATCACTAAGTCTAAAATGGAACCGATGAGGAGACGGGAAGCTACGAGCTTTGGGCTCTTTCCCGTAAACACAATTAGGTAATCAATTAGGTAATCACACATGTGCCTTCAGGCACATGAACAAGGAAATGTTCAGAAATAGTTATGTAACCTATGTGAGGCCACAACTCGAATATGCAGCCCCCTTTTGGAATCCGCACTTGAAAAAGCACATAGCTAAGCTTGAAAAAGTTCAAAGACATGCCACGAAACTGGTGCCAGAAATACGCAATCTCAGTTATGATGAGAGGCTGAGGGAATATGACTTACCATCACTCGAAGTTAGAAGAGTGAGGGGGGATATGGTGAAAGTCTTTAAATTCCTTCATGGTTATGATAGAGTGGATAGGGATCGATATTTTGATATGGCTGGCTCTAGAACTAGAGGTCATAGTTTGAATCATCGTAAGAAAACTTCTTTGCAGGATGTAAGGAAATACTTTTTCAGTGTAAGAGTAGTTGATAATTGGAATTGGCTTAGCGAGGAGGTAGTTAATGCTATCTCAATCCATAGTTTTAAGGACAGGTATGATCAGTATCACTAAGTCTAAAATGGAACCGATGAGGAGACAGGAAGATACGAGCTTTGAGCTCTTTCCCGTAAACACAATTAGGTAATCAATTAGGTAATCACACAGATTTGTCTCCAGAAATACATATAAATGGCATAGTAAGGGCAGCATATGCATTCTTATCAAATGTAAGGGTAGCCTTCAGGCACATGGACAAGGATATGTTCAGAAATATTTATGTAACCTATGTGAGGCCAAAACTCGAATATGCAGCCCCCTTTTGGAATCCGCACTTGAAAAAGCACATAGCTAAGCTTGAAAAAGTTCAAAGACATGCCACGAAACTGGTGCCAGAAATACGCAATCTCAGTTATGATGAGAGGCTGAGGGAATTAGACTTACCATCACTCGAAGTTAGAAGAGTGAGGGGGGATATGGTGACAGTCTTTAAATTCCTTCATGGTTATGATAGAGTGGATAGGGATCGATATTTTGATATGGCTGGCTCTAGAACTAGAGGTCATAGTTTGAAGCTTCGTAAGAAAACTTCTTTGCAGGATGTAAGGAAATACTTTTTCAGTGTAAGAGTAGTTGATAATTGGAATTGGCTAAGCGAGGAGGTAGTTAATGCTATCTCAATCCATAGTTTTAAGGACAGGTATGATAAGTATCACTAAGTATAAAATGGAACCAATGAGGAGACTGGAAGATACGAGCTTTGGGCTCTTTCCCGTAAACACAATTAGGTAATCACAATTAGGTAATCACAAATGTGATACCTATCTTCAAAAAGGGAAGGAGGGATATGGCTCTGAACTATAGACCAGTTTCCTTGACCAGCATAGTTTGCAAAGTTATGGAGAAACTACTAAGGAAACATATCTCTCTTCACTTGGAATCCTTCAACTTTTTGTCAGTGAGGCAACATGGTTTCAGAGAAGGTAGATCAACAGTAACAAACTTATTAGAATTTTATGATGAGGTAAGCCAAATCTTACAGGAAAGAGAGGGCTGGGTAGATTGCATATTCCTAGACTTCCAGAAAGCGTTTGACACTGTTCCACATGGGAGACTTATTAGGAAGCTGCACTCAATGGCTAGAATAGGTGGAAATGTTTTGGAATGGATAAAAACTTACTTAGATGGAAGGGAACAGAGGGTTAGAGTAAGACACTTAGTGTCTGAATGGAGAAGAGTTAGTAGTGGAGTTCCACAGGGTTCAGTTTTAGTGCCACTTTTGTTCCTTGTATATGTAAATGACCTACCAGAGTCTGTAAATTCATTCATGAATATGTTTGCAGATGATGCAAAGATTGTGAAGAAAGTAAAAAACGAGAACAATGGTAGAGAACTTCAGGAGGATCTAAATAATCTGCATGAGTGGTCAGAAAAGTGGCTAATGAAATTCAATACTTCAAAATGTAAGGTAATGAGAATGGGTACAAGTGCAAGAAGGCCCAAGCTTGACTACTCAGTGGCTGGAGTACACCTTCAAGAGACAGAAAATGAGAGAGATCTAGGAGTAAACATAGTGGCAGATTTGTCTCCAGAAATACATATAAATGGCATAGTAAGGGCAGCATATGCATTCTTATCAAATGTAAGGGTAGCCTTCAGGCACATGGACAAGGAAATATTCAGAAATATTTATGTAACCTATGTGAGGCCAAAACTCGAATATGCAGCCCCCTTTTGGAATCCGCACTTGAAAAAGCACATAGCTAAGCTTGAAAAAGTTCAAAGACATGCCATGAAACTGGTGCCAGAAATACGCTGGCTCTAGAACTAGAGGTCATAGTTTGAAGCTTCGTAAGAAAACTTCTTTGCAGGATGTAAGGAAATACTTTTTCAGTGTAAGAGTAGTTGATAATTGGAATTGGCTTAGCTAGGAGGTAGTTAATGCTATCTCAATCCATAGTTTCAAGGACAGGTATGATAAGTATCACTAAGTCTAAAATGGAACCGATGAGGAGACGGGAAGATGCGAGCTTTGGGCTCTTTCCCGTAAACACAATAAGGTAATGACAATTAGGTAATCACAAGGCTAAAAAAATCCCAAGATTTTCCACAGCTTTATCAGAGGAAAGCTGAAGGTAAAAGAACAGGTTTTAAGGCTAAAGAGAGCGGATGGAAGCATCGCTGAGACGGATGAAGAGATCTGCAAAGAATTGAACAAGGAGTTTCAGTTAGTATTTACAGTAGAAAATACCCCACCCTCTCAGATTGCAGAGATAGAAGCTCAAGGGCCGGTATTAGAAAACATCAACCTTACAGCCACAGAGGTATGGAAAGCGCTTATGAAGTAAGATGTTCATAAAGCTACAGGTCTTGATGACATATCCACTCATGTACTTAAAAAATGCGCAAACTCAATATCAGTGGCACTAAGTATCATATTTAAAAAGTCACTGGAATCAGGGGAGATTCCAAGATGCTGGAAACAAGCAAAAAGGGAAGGAGGGATACGACTCTGAAGTATAGATCAGTTTCCTTGACCAGCATAGTTTGCAAAGTTATGGAGAAAACTACTAAGGAAACATATCTCTCTTCACTTGGAATCCTTCAACTTTTTGTCAGTGAGGCAACATGGCTTCAGAGAAGGTAGATCAACAGTATCAAACTTATTAGAATTTTATGATGAGTTAAGCCGAATCTTACAGGAAAGAGAGGGCTGGGCAGATTGCATATTCCTAGACTTCCAGAAAGCGTTTGACACTGTTCCACATGAGAGACTTATTAGGAAACTGCAAGCAATGGCTAGAATAGGTGGAAATGTCTTGGAATGGATAAAAACTTACTTAGAGGGAAGGGAACAGAGGGTTAGAGTACGACAGTGTCTGAATGGAGAAAAGTTAGTAGTGGAGTTCCACAGGGTTCAGCTTTAGGGCCACTTTTGTTCCTTGTATATGTAAATGACCTACCAAAGTCTGTAAATTCATTCGTGGATATGTTTGTAGATGGTGTAAAGATTGTGAAGAAAGTGGGAAACGAGAACAATGGTAGAGAACTTCAGGAAGATCTAAATAATCTGGTTGAGTGGTCAGAAAAGTGGTTAATGATATTCAGTACTTCAAAATGTAAGGTAATGAGAATGGGTACAAGTGCAAGAAGGCCCAAGCTTGACTACTCGGTGGCTGGTGTACAACTTCAAGAGACAGAAAATGAGAGAGATCTAGGAGTAAACATACTGGCAGATTTGTCTCCAGAAATACATATAAATGGCATAGTAAGGGCAGCATATGCCTTCTTATCAAATGTAAGGGTAGCCTTCAGGCACATGGACAAGGAAATATTCAGAAATATTTATGTAACCTATGTGAGGCCAAAACTCGAATATGCAGCCCCCTTTTGGAATCCGCACTTGAAAAAGCACATAGCTAAGCTTGAAAAAGATCGAAGACATGCCACGAAACTGGTGCCAGAATTACGTAATCTCAGTTATGATGAGAGGCTGAGGGAATTAGACTTACCATTACTCGAAGCTAGAAGATTGAGGTGGGATATGGTGACAGTCTTTAAATTCCTTCATGGTTATGATAGAGTGGATAGGGATCGATAATTTGATATGGCTGACTCTAGAACTAGAGGTCATAGTTTGAAGCTTCATAAGAAAACTTTTTTGCAGGATGTAAGGAAATACTTTTTCAGTGTAAGAGTAGTTTAAAATTGGAATTTGCTAAGCGAGGAGGTAGTTAATGCTATCTCAATCCCTAGTTTTAAGGACAGGTATGATAAGTATCACTAAGTAGAAAATGGAACCGATGAGGAGATGGGAAGATACGAGCTTTGGTCTCTTTCCCGTAAACACAATTAGGTAACCACAATTAGGTAATCACATACTTTCAGTCAGTATTTACAGTAGAAAATGCCGCACCCCCTCAGATTGTAGAGATAGAAGCTCAAGGGCCGGTATTAGAGAACATCAACCTTACAGTCACAGAGGTATGCAAAGCGCTGATGGAGTTAGATGTTCATAAAGCTACAGGTCCTGATGATATATCCCCTCATGTACTTAAAAAATGCGCAAACTCAATATCAGTGGCACTAAGTATCATATTTAAAAATTCACTGGAGTCAGGGGAGATTCCAAGATGCTGGAAACAAGCAAGCGTGATACCTATCTTCAAAAAGGGAAGGAGGGATATGGCTCTGAACTATAGACCAGTTTCCTTGACCAGCATAGTTTGCAAAGTTATGGAGAAACTACTAAGGAAACATATCTCCCTTCACTTGGAATCCTTCAACTATTTGTCAGTGAGGCAACATGGCTTCAGAGAAGGTAGATCAACATTAACAAACTTATTAGAATTTTATGATGAGGTAAGCCGAATCTTACAGGAAAGAGAGGGCTGGGCAGATTGCATATTCCTAGACTTCCAGAAAGCATTTGACACTGTTCCATATGGGAGACTTATTAGGAAACTGCAAGCAATGGCTAGAATAGGTGGAAATGTCTTGGAATGGATAAAAACTTACTTAGAGGGAAGGGAACAGAGGGTTAGAGTAAGACACTCAGTGTCTGAATGGAGAAGAGTTAGTAGTGGAGTTCCACAGGGTTCAGTTTTAGGGCCACTTTTGTTCCTTGTATATGTAAATGACCTACCAAAGTCTGTAAATTCATTCATGAATATGTTTGCAGATGATGCAAAGATTGTGAAGAAAGTAGGAAACGAGAACAATGGTAGAGAACTTCAGGAAGATCTAAATAGTCTGCATGAGTGGTCAGAAAAGTGGCTAATAATATTCAGTATTTCAAAATGTAAAAAGGTAATGAAAATGGGTACAAGTGCAAGAAGGCCCAAGCTTGACTGCTCGGTGGCTGGAGTACAACTTCAAGGGACAGAAAATGAGAGAGATCTAGGAGTAAACATACTGGCAGATTTGTCTCCAGAAATACATATTAATGGCATAGTAAGGGCAGCATATGCATTCTTATCAAATGTAAGGGTAGCCTTCAGGCACATGGACAAGGAAATATTCAGAAATGTTTATGTAACCTATGTGAGGCCAAAACTCGAATATGCAGCCCCCTTTTGGAATCCGCACTTGATAAAGCACATAGCTAAGCTTGAAAAAGTTCAAAGACATGCCACGAAACTGGTGCTAGAAATACGTAATCTCAGTTATGATGACAGCTGAGGGAATTAGACTTACCATCACTCGAAGCTAGAAGATTGAGGGGGGATATGGTGACAGTCTTTAAATTCATTCATGGTTATGATAGAGTGGATAGGGATCGATATTTTGATATGGCTGACTCTAAAACTAGAGGTCATAGTTTGAAGCTTCATAAGAAAACTTCTTTGCAGAATGTAAGGAAATACTTTTTCGGTGTAAGAGTAGTTGATAATTGGAATTCGCTAAGCGAGGAGGTAGTTAATGCTATCTCAATCAATAGTTTTAAGGGCAAGTATGATAAGTATCACTAAGTAGAAAATGGAATCGATGAGGAGACGGGAAGATACGAGCTTTGGGCTCTTTCCCGTAAACACAATTAGGTAATCACAATTAGGTAATCACACACATATATATATATATATATATATATATATATATATATATATATATATATATATATATATATATATATATATATATATATATATATATATATATACCATAATTTGAAGCTATAGGGAAGAAGTAAAATTGTAGTAACGGTTTTAAATTCTTTCATGCTTTGCACAGAGAAGACAGGAAGCGATATTTTCATATGGGTGGTTCTAGAAATAGAGATCGTAGCTTGAAGCTCCTTGAGAAAACTGCTTTGCAGGATGTAAAGTACTTTTTTAGTATAAGAATTTGATAACTGGAAGTCGTTAAGCGAGGAAGTCGTTAATGCTAACTGCATTCATTGATTTAGGAACAAGTTTGATAAGTATCATTGAGTATAAAAATGAAAACGATCATAGAATGTGAGTTACTAGCATAAGGCTCTTTCTCGCAAGCACAGTAAGGAAAACACATTTCAGTAAGCACACACAAATATTTGAAACAAGAAGGTGCATAAAATGAGGCTGGCCCTTTCTAGTAAGTACAATAAGGTAAACTCAACTCGGTAAGCACACAAAAATATCTGGAACAAGCAGGTGTATAAAGTCAAGCTGGGTAAGCAGGTGATATTATACAACAATAAAGAATAAAATTTTAACAACTTATTATCGTAAGAAAAGGGCAACAATATCCTAAAAATGGCATAGCCATAAAACTCTTCGTAATTCAGCAAGTCAGTGCTTGACTCCAATTTAGGTTCACGTGTTCAGTTTCCAGATAGAATTTACGTTGTTTTTTGTTTTTACCAGAATCCCCACAGGCTATGGTAAAAATTGCATTTTTCTAGTGATCGCTCCTATCAGATCAGTAGGTCAAGTGAATACATCATCACGTATCAAGACATTAACCTTTGATATAGGCAATATTTTTTATCCAGCAGCTTTAAAATAAGAATACAATTCTATCTAATTATAATAGCGCAATATGGATGATAAACTTACATTTGCTATAAGGTTTCTAACTCTGAAAAAAAAAATAACTTTGAAGCAAAATAATTGGCTGCACAGCTTTTCACCTCTGTAAATCAATATGAGTAAGATAGATTTTACCAGAGAAATACGACACCTCGATTACGCTTTTCCTCATAGAGCAAACAAACAAGTAAGCCAAGGTAAGAACTAAGGAAATGTATATTGCAAGAGAAGTGGCGATCAATTGATGAATAGCGAGACAGCAAATAAATGAGTACCTATGTGAAAGAACAAGCTTTAAAGTTGGCAAGAGAAGCCGGAAGCATAACTAAGACAGACAAAGATATCTTTGAAATATTCAACAACGAATTTCAGGCAGTACTTTCATAAGCAAATACTTCATATGCCCCTCTCATATTGCAAAGATGAGAGAATGGAGTTTAGTATTAGAGAACACTATCTTTGTAACTACAGAAGCATGCAAAACATAGATGAAATTAGATGCTCATAAAGCTAGTACTTAAAAAAAATGTGCTGCACATTATCCGTAGCACTTTGCATCATATATTGAAAAGTATCTTAATTTTTAGGGATATTTTACGATGCTGCCAACCAGTGAACGTTGTACCTATCTTCAATAAGGGAAAGAGAGGTATCTCTAAACTACAGATCAGTTTCACAAATTAGCGTAGTTTGCAAAATTATGGAGAAACTTCTGAAAATAAAATCAGCTTATTTGTTGTATTTTTAATGCTTCAAAGAACGCAGGCTTTTGACTAAAAAAAAAAAACTTATTGGAGGTTTTATTTTTTTATAAAGAAAATTTCATCTTATGAGAAAGTTGTGGGGCTGGGAAGATTGCATATTCTTAGATTTTCAGAAGGCTTCAATACAGTTCCATATGAGAGACTCATTAAGATGTTGCAAGTTATTGTAAATGTTGGTGGAAATGTCTTAGAGTTCACATGGCTTATTTAAAAAAATGGCGAGAAGAATTAGCATAAGGCATACAGTTCATTGGTGGAGGAAAGGTAGCAGTTAATTACATACATAAATGATCTGCTTGAGTATGTAAATACAATATTAAATATGCTTACAGAAGACAGAAAGAAAAAAAAAATCGGCGAAGAAAAAGGAAGCAGGAATATAGTGGTAGAATACTTTACATATACAGTATATAATGGCCGCAACCCACCTTGTAAGGGGGTAGCCGAAATCAAGCATACAAATTCAACCGAAGCCACATATGAAATAAAAAAAAATAATAATTAATTATATATATTATATATATATATATATATATATATATATATATATATATATATATATATACATATATATATATATATATATATATATATATATATATATATATATATAATATATATATATATATATATATGGTAGGAAAAGCCCATTAAATAAAACAGTTAAGGTCACGAAATTAATAAGTACTTTTTATATATATATATTTTCGTTGTTATATTTAATGGGCTTTTCCTACCATTTTAGACTGGAAAAGCAGTTCATATATATATATATATATATATATATATATATATATATATATATATATATATATATATATATATATATATATATATATATATATATATATATATATATATATATATATATATATATATATATATATATATATATATATATATATATATATATATATATATATATATATATATATATATATATATATATATATATGTATGTATGTGCATATGTATATATATATATATATATATATATATATATATATATATATATATATATATATATATATATATATATATATATATATATATATATATATATATATATATATATATGTGTGAACTGCTTTTAGCAAGACAAGTGGATAATCAAAGAACAAAAATGTAATCTGTAGAAATTCCTAAAGAATAGATAAAACAAAATTTCCTCTCTTATTTCTTTAAACATAAATCGTCCTTTTCACCACCTCCCCCCCTCTCAACCCAGGGTGTTTCAGACTGTTAAGCATTCTTCATCCCAAAACTCTCCTAAAATGATGCAGTAGGCAAAGTGTTTTCAAGAGATTTTATTCTCGCCCTCTCACTTTTAAGCCACGAAAGTCTCTGTAATTTTAATTCAAGATCGAGTTATTGGACTTGTGCACTTTCAAACACGGAATAGGAGGAGTTAATATAGCAGAGGAACCGGAAATATCCTGCACCCACTTGTTTCGAATATTGATTGCAGTGTACCACGGGCAAAATCATGAAATTTCTAAAATAGAGCAACATTTATTTTACTATTACTACTACTACTACTACTATTACTACTACTACATAACTAATAATAATAATGATAATAATAATAATAATAATAATAATAATAATAATAATAATAATAATAATAATAATAATAATAATAATAATAATAATAATAATAATAATAATAATAATAATAATAATAATAACGAATAATAATAATAATAATAATAATAATAATAATAATAATAATAATAATAATATTAATAATAATTATAATAATAATAATAATAATAATAATAATAATAATAATAATAATAATAATAATAATAATAATAATAATAATATATTAATAATAATAATAATAATAATAATAATAATAATAATAATAATAATAATAATAATAATAATAATAATAATAATAATATTAGCATGTCTATATACAAAGGCCACTACCCCCATCATAAGATAAACGGCCCAGTCAGTCAAAGCAAATCTTGACTCTTTACGGGAAGCACATGGAAAAGAAAATATCCCAGTGCCTCCGTTTCACCCAAATTTTACGACACGCAGGGGACTACTGAGACTGTATTTATGTCCCCCACCCCACACAAAAAAAGATGCAAAGTAAAGGAAAAAGAGAGAATAATCTTTGGGAGGCAGAGGCAACTTAGCTTCTCGCTTGGACTGAAGCCACCCAATGCCAAGAAGGGAAGACGAAATTGCAGAGTAAGAAAGAAAGAGTGAACTGTCTGAGGCTGAGGCTGCTTGGCCTCGCACTCAGACTGAACTCACTCATATGATGAAGGAAATAGAGACTGTGGAGTAAGCGATATAGAAAAAGTAGTCAAGTAATAATAATTATTTGTCTTTATACAGTGGTCCCATTCCCGCTTATAAGGAGGGTGAAAAAGGCAAAGAACATGCATTCACCACTATCTACGACATTCCTCAATTATTCCTCTTAGCTCCTTGAGGATAAAGGGTTGCTAATTATTCCCTTACCATTCTGCTTGGGTCATCCACAGGGTAGGCGGGGAAGGATATTCTGTCATGATACCCGATAGCCGCAACTGGTTCACCCCCTCCGCTTCATCACATGACAAACCCCCTATCACACACGTTCATTACAGTTCACTGTGATAGCAGGTATGAGAAATTCCTTTGACCCGCATCAACCATGCACAATCTTTCTCCTGCATGCTCTTTTCTCTGGGTCACTAGCATTCACTGTGCATCCAATATCCTTTTCACAACATCCATCCATATCGTTCTAGGACTTCTTTTGGCCTTATTGAAATCACTTCTGCACTCCACACTTTCTTTGCTAGTCGTTCATCTCTATCCTTTCCATGAGTCTACACCAACTCTCTGCTCTCTGATTTTACTTATCCGACAGCGTTTTTCAATACCTTTCTTTCATTACTGGCTCTGTATATTCTAGATTCACCACTGATACTTCTCAAGCACTCTTGCATTCCAAGTCTCTGTTCCATATAATGCTGTAGGCAAAATCACATCTTCAATTATCCTTCTCTTCCCATCCATTCCTAAATACCTATTTCTTATCACACTATTCAACCCTCCTAGACATACATTCGCTTCCTCCACTCTACGACTTGCCTCCGCATCTACACGTCCATTCCTCGCCATGCGTAACACAGATACTTTAAAATCTAAATTCTCAAATTCTTCAGGTAACTCCCCAATTCACTTCTACAATTAATCTGCCAGCATTAACATTCCTCGTGTATTTCATAACTTCACCTTTGCCAATATTCACCCACACCTTCCTTCTTTTGCACACCCTAACAAACTCAGTCACCAATTGATTTAACTCATCCTCATTTCAGCCACCAGTGCTGTCATCTGCGAATAGCAATCAATATTCTTTCCACAACTTTCCATACTCACCTATTTATTCCAGAAATCTGTCTAGCACTTTTTTATTTACTTCTCTTACCACTATATCCATATAGACATTAAGCTTCTACTTTTTCTTCGTCTCAATCTTTTCTTAGAACTCGGGCAAGTTAAGGGCAATTTTCTTGCCTGTCCCTATGTCACACTCATAAAGACAAAGTAGCAATAACCCATCTGCTCCTTTCACCCTCTCCTTCCTACCATACTCTCCTTTCTGCACACTTTTCACTTCCCTCCAAAACATCTTTTTATTCCTTTCAAAATATTCAGACAAGCATCTATTCCACCTAACAGCCGCTTCTCTCTTTACCTCCCCCACTACGTGCTTCGCTAACCTCCTAATTGCCATATGCATTTCATATGCCTCTACATTACCTCTCTAAAACTAAACTCACATGCCTGATTCTTTTCAGCCACTAATGCTCTCAGAATTTCATTTTACCATTCACTTCCCTTCCTTTTACTTCCTCTCATTAGTGTCAAGCCATACACTACCCCTGCACACTTCAGAATTTCCTCCTTAAGCACTTCCATTCTTATTTCACTCCCTCCTCCACTTCTCTTTCACTCTTCTTCTTCTTCGTCTTCATCGTTTCCCACTTTTATGTAGCGTCTATGTTTCTGGCCAGTGTTCTCCATATGTTCCTGTCCCATACCTCATCACCCAACAAACCTTTAGACCTCAGGTCGTCATTGATGGAATCCATCCACCTTCGCTTTAGTCTCCCTCTCCCTCTCCTACCATGTATATCCATTTCCATCACCCTCCTCCCAACATACTGTTCATCCCTTCTAACGACATGACCATACCACCTTAGTCTGCTTCTTTCTTGTATCTTATCCGATATTTCTCTAACTTTTGAGTTACCTCTAATTACTTCGTTTCTGATCTTATTGCTTCTTGTCACCCCACACTTCCCTCTCAACATTGTCATCTCTGCCACATCCAGCTTTTTCTCTTGTGTCTTCTTTATATTATATAATATGAAATTTGTCACATATACACAATAACAGCACAAAATTTGACTTAATGACCCAAAAATTTTATCAAACCTGACCTGATTAGGACGATAACG
>JAXCGZ010017336.1:22500-30000 GCA_037179515.1 Halocaridina rubra | reverse complement strand
TATATATATATATATATATATATATATATATATATATATATATATATATATATATATATATATATATATATATATATATATATATATATATATATATGTCGGTATGTATGTATCTTCTGTATTAGTATGGATGAATAAGGGAGCATGATCTTGTAGCTTTGACGAGGATGTAAACCCCTGATGCTCAAATGAATTTTTTTTTATATGTATTGTTTATACATACATGAATACATACATAAGAACAATTAGGTAATTACATACATACATACATACATGAATACATACATACATACGTAGACACATACATACATACATACATACATACATACATACATACATACATACATACATACATACATACATACATACATACATACATACATACATATATACATAAAACATACATACATGCATACATACTTATATGCATACATACATGCATGCATACATACTTATATGCATACATACATGCATACATACATACATACATTCATACATACATGTGCACACATACATACATACATACATGCATGCATACATACATAATGCTAACTTAATCCTTAGTTTTAAAGACAATTATGGTAAGTATCACTCTAGTACAAAATGGAACCACCCAGGAGACGAGAAGTTACGAGCTTGGGGATATTTTCCTTAAGCACAATTTGGTAATTACAATTATATACATACACACACACATACATACATACATGAATATGTATGTATGTATAATCAGAACTATTATCTTAGAGTTTTCTTTAATTATCAGGGGACTCGAACTCGCATAACAAATAGAGTTTTACTGCCTTAACCAACCAAGCTACTACAGCACATACAAATCTGCATAACAAAACACAGCCAGTACACGGAAGCATTTCGATCGTCGTTCCTCTATATATACTTGTTAAAGCAGTACATGAAGTTTTAAGGTTTTCATAATGAAATCGTGATATAAACTATATATATATATATATATATATATATATATAATATATATATATATATATATATATATATATATATATATATATATATATATATAATGTGTGAGTGTGTGTGTGTTTGTATGTACATTTATTTATTTAAAACTCAACCTACGACTTCAACAAAATGATATAAAAGAACGACGAGAGTAATGTTTTATGTACTTACTGTATGCTGATATGCAGAGATTTATCTGCTCTAATAATTGTTTGGTTAAGGAAGCATAATTTTGTAGCTTGCAACGTGAGTTCAAGTCCCTTGTTAAAAAAAAAAATATTAGTGGATAATAGTATTAGTGATATCAGGATTCATAGTGAGTATGTGTACTTAAAACTCAACGTGCAACTTTAACAAATTGATAAAAGATAACGACGGTAGAAATGCTTGCATGCACCGGCTGTGCTGTGATATGCAGATTATTATCTGCTGCAGTAAATTGTTTAGTTGAGGCAGCATGATTTTGTAGCTTGCTATGCCAGCTTGAGTTCCTTGATGTTCAAAAGAATTTTCGTGGATAATAGTATTGATAATATGATGGCTTCATTCTGAATATATATATATATATATATATATATATATATATATATATATATATATATATATATATATATATATATATATATATATATATATATATATATATATACATATATATATATATATATATATATATATACATATATATATATATATATATATATATATATATATATATATATATATATATATATATATATATATATATATGAATCATTTTTACACCTACCGGGATTGATCCTGGGACTTATAATTGCTAAGCCAAGGCGCTACCAACTACACCACAGAAGGTCTTAGAAGGGAAACAGACCTTACAGCTTATATCTGGTATACTACAGATAAAAGCTGTAAAGTCTGTTTCCCCTTTAAAACCTTCTGTGGTGTAGTTGGTAGAGCCTTGGCTTAGTAATTATAAATCCCAGGTTCAAGTCCTGGTCGGGGTAAAAATGATTCATGTTTTCACATATTGTAATGTACTTATTTGGATACACACACACACGAATTGTTATATATATATATATATATATATATATATATATATATATATATATATATATATATATATATATATATATATAACACTTCGGAATATAAAAACACTAACAACAATAATAACAAGAATAATAATAGTAATGATAATAATAACAATAATAATAATAATAATAATAATAATAATAATAATAATAATAATAATAATAATAATAATAAGTAATAATAATAATAATAATAATAATAATAATAATATATAATGATAATAATAATAGATAATAATAATAATAATAATAATAATAATAATAATAATAATAATAATAATAATAATAATAATAATAATAATAATAATAATAATAATTATAGTAATAACACAGTAAGCGGGACTATATATATATATATATATATAATATATATATATATATATATATATATATATATATATATATATATATATATATATATATATATATATATATATATATATATATATATATACATGCCTCCCCTCATATTTTTTAAATCAGAGTCTATATCAAATATCGATATTAAACTGTGACTGCATTTACCTTTTACACTTTCTTCACCTAACGAATACAAACTATTGACTCTTCATACACTAAAACAGGGCTTTTTTTTTTTTATCTTGCAAATAAATTCTAAAATCACTGCCTGAATATCTTGCAAAACCTATGAAGAATTTAAAACACGTCGCCATATCCTTCGTTTTCGCCTTCAATCATTCCTCATAATTTGTTGGCACATTTAGTTTTCTTCCAAAAAATGCAACAAACCTTTGTAGTTTAGTTAAAACAGCTGTTCCTTATTTGCCCTAGACCAGGCACTGTTTGGCACTTCTGATATGAATATGTAAGTGTATTTCCATCAATAAAATCATTACAAACGACAGCGGCATTTCTCATAAGAAAGAAAAGGTGCCTCCGGCAATGCGTAAATTTTTCATATATTATGACCAAATGGACAAAAAAGAAGAAGAAGAAGAAGAAGAAGAAGGAAGAAGAAGAAGAAGAAGAAGAAGAAGAAGAAGAAGAAGAAGGAGGAGGAGGAGGAGGAGGAGGAGGAGTAGGAGGAGGAGGAGGAGGAGGAGGAGGAGTGAGGAGGAGGAGGAGGAGGAGGAGGAGAAGAAGAAGAAGAAGAAGAAGAAGAAGAGAAGAAGAAGAAGAAGAAGAAGAAGAAGAAGAAGAAGAAGAAGAAGAAGAAGAAGAAGAAGAAGAAGAAGAAGAAGAAGAAGAAGAAGAAGAAGAAGAAGAAGAAGAAGAAGAAGAAGAAGAAGAAGAAGAAGAAGAAGAAGGATTAGCAAAAAAAGTTTTTTTTTTCGTTTATCCTATTGCTTCTACCGTTTTTTTTTTTTTTTTTTTTTTTTTTTTTTTTAACAAAACGAACTATTTTTGGTTTTATCTAAGCTCATTTTCGCAAAGACATTTTTTGATATGGCTGGCTCTAGAACTAGAGGTCATAGTTTGAAGCTTGGTAAGAAAACTTCTTTGCAGGATGTAAGGAAATACTTTTTCAGTGTAAGAGTAGTTGATAACTGGAATTCGCTAAGCGAGGAGGTAGTTAATGCTATCTCAATCCATAGTTTTAAGGACAGGTATGATAAGTATCACTTAGTATAAAATGGAACCGATCAGGAGACGGGAAGATACGAGCTTTGGGCTCTTTCCCGTAAACACAATTAGGTAATCACAATTAGGTAATCACACACACACACACACACACATATATATATATATATATATATATATATATATATATATATATATATATATATATATATGTGTGTGTGTGTGTGTGTGTGTGTGTGTGTGTGTGTGTGTGTGGTGTGTGTGTGTGTGTGTGTGTGTGTGCATACAACAGTTTACTTATTGAGACTGAGGTGTTGAGAGGTGTTAGCACCTTTATGAGGGACGCCATTATCTTTAATTTCCAAAATTCTCTTTCTGAGTCATATAGGAGAATCTCCTTCAGGACCTGTGTGATATTATTATTATTATTATTATTATTATTATTATTATTATTATTATTATTATTATTATTATTATTATTATTATTATTATTATTATTATTATTATTATTATTATTATTATTATTATTATTATTATTATTATTATTATTTATTATTATTATTATTATTATTATTATTATTATTATTATTATTATTATTATTATTATTATTATTATTATTGGTGAGACATATTTTATTTGTACATCAGTAAAAAAACAGAAAGTCATATAAAAGGGTAGTTGGGGAGTTCATTCATATATGGATTGGCCATTATACACTTCATCATATAAACATATGACTAATCGATTTGCTCTTCGGATAGCGCAACACTCATGAAATACTAAAAGTATATTAGTATTCTTGCAATAAGCACACACACGCACAAAGACCCATAAGCACATATACATACACACAGGTTTATTGTCAGGTAATCGGTGCACTAAAATAAAAAGAAAGATTATAATATGATATGTGAATTCTTGAAAAGTTAAAGCAAATTTGTTTAAAATTAGTATTTTGAAAGACATTCAGTACCTGGTATCACCCCCAAAACAATGCCAGTTGCATTGACTCCATATTACTATTATTATTATTATTATTATTATTATTATTATTATTATTATTATTATTATTATTATTATTATTATTATTATTATTATTATTATTATTATTAATATTAAGCTCAGATCAGTGGAGAGGGCTAGTGTTAGAAGTGACATGCGGCCGTAAAGGGGAGTTTGCACAATCAAACGGTTCGTTGAACGCGGTTCGACAGACAAGTGTTTGAAGTGGTGTTCGAACGTGTGAACGGGGTATTTGGTTGTCGAACACGGAACGTGTTCGACAACTAAATACCCCGTTCACACCTTCGAACATCACTTCAAACACTTGTCTGTCGAACCGCGTTCGACGAACCGTTTTACCGTGTAAACTTCCTTAAATCTTTGAACCAAAAGCAACACAAGTCTCGAAGAAGGTTTTGGATTTTTTTTTTTTATCGAAGCCTGAGATCATGAAGATCCCCATACACTAATAATTTCATACTCATACGCACCATGGTGAACTCACTAAAATTTCTGAATTTATAAAGGTCATCAAATCAAAGACATTTATTACTTACGATTAAATGCGATCATTGGACCCCTTGGGTCAAGTATCACTTCTCAAAGTTATAGTTGACATGCTGAACTATGAAGATCAATATCATTTAAGTGCCTGATATATAATTCTAGTTTAAATGCTGAATAATTTATCGGTAATGCGAGAATAATATCCAATTAAACCTTTGGGGAATGATCGGCCCACATTTTGAGACAATCACTATCACTATCATTGATATTACGGCAGGTAGAGAGACTGGCTCCCACTTAAATAGGGGGTCGCGAGACATATAGGAACAATAAGAGGGAAAGGCTAATGGCATCTCTTGCGTGGCACTCCCATGCGATGCATGGTACTATTGAAAAAGTTTCGTTACGAAATGGACCTTCGTTTAAGGAAAAAAAAAGGAAAAAAAAACGCCTCAGCAGTTCTCTTGAAAAAAAAGGTCCATTGCCCTCACATTAAATAACGTCTATTAAATTTATCATTGGATCTCTCTCTCTCTCTCTCTCTCTCTCTCTCTCTCTCTCTCTCTCTCTCTCTCTCTCTCTCTCTCTCTCTCTCTCTCTCTCTCTCTCTCTCTCTCTCTCTCTCTCTCTCTCTCTCTCTCTCTCTCACCCAGTTACCGAGCTTGAATAAACATAATTTAGGAAGGGGATCGCAGTTACATTGATAAACTATAAATCAATGAAATAATGTAAAAATGATCCTGGAAAGTGTGACGTAATAACGCTTAATTTTGACGTGGAAGTTATATCCTTCAAGTCTACAAACTTGAAGTATAATGAATACAAATAGACAACTTGGGATCTAGCAACGAATTTAAGGTATTATTGATCTGAATACAATATCACTTGCCATGACTTTACGTTCAGCGGTCACAAAATTGAACACGTTCATAATGCCAAATATCAGGACCCAAAGCAGATAAAGTATTTTTTGTGGTCGATGTTGTAATGCTTTGCATGTCTAGCTAAAGAGTCTTAGCTGCAGCCACTATGGCATATTCACTAAAACCTAGTGAGTTGAAAGGCGCCACCGACGAGGAAAATCATCAACCTCTCTTCCTAATCCCCCTCCTTACCTATTCTGGCTAAGAGAAGCCACACGTTGTTTAAGCCCCACTGGGAAATTAAACTAGGAACCTCCCGGATAGAAATTAGGCTCAATAATTCCTGAACTACGGAAGTGAAAGACGCCATATTCATTAAAACTTCTTTCTCTACAGTTTTCATATGTTCATATGGGGTTGTTTATTATTGAATAATCGTCGTCATGCATATTCATGTAATCATTCATATAAAAAAGGAAAGTTTCCATCACAAAGATCCTGTAATACAAAAAAAAATATCTGCCTATTCAAATTATATCAAATTGCACAATGATAATAATACCAAATCTACTTTATGTACTTTCATTTTATGAAGAATGAAGTTCTTTATCCTTGATATATATATATATATATATATATATATATATATATATATATATATATATATATATATATATATATATATATATATATATATATATATATATATATATATATATATATATATATATATATATATATATATATATTTGTGTGTGTGTGTGTGTGTGTGTGTGTGTGTGTGTGTGTGTGCGAGCATAATATGAAGAAAAAAAGAGAATAAGAAGTGAGAAGAAGTAAAAAAACAGAAAATTAATAGAGTACAAAAGCATAGGTACCTAATTGTAAATTAGGTACCTACTTAAGCTCACGGTGGAGCGCCTTTTGCTCGTAGCTCCCCGTCCACTAGTTTATTTCATTTTATATTATTCACTCCTCATAGTATAGATGTATTTATACTATGCTTTTCTTATTCTTAAAATCGTTCTCTACCTCCTGAATATATATATATATATATATATATATATATATATATATATATATATATATATATATATATATATATATATATATATATATATATATATATATATATATATATATATATATATATCTTGAAGATATGATAACTAGTTCTAGAGCCACCCTTAACAAAGTATCACTCCCTATCAACTCTGTCAATATCATGGAGGGATTTAAAAAACAGTTTCCTTTCCCTCCTTCTATTTGTTGTTGCAAATGGTGGGAAGTCTGGGTGTGTATCTATGCTATGATATTCAGATGTTTATCTGCTGCAGTTGCTTGCTTGGTTAAGGCAGCATGACTTTTGCAGTTTGCTTATCGAGTTTGAGTCTCCTCATGTTCAAATGAATTTTCGAATATCAATACATCCCCTCTCTATTTTCTTTCACAAATGTGGGAAGGCTGTGTGCGTGTGTGTGCTCGAGTATATTTTTTTTAAACAGTGAGTTACCTTAGGGAAGTCGTGTTTGAG
>JAXCGZ010017336.1:0-2500 GCA_037179515.1 Halocaridina rubra | reverse complement strand
ACCAGTGGTGTTCCACAGGGCTCTATTCCTTCTCTTCATCAATGATCTTCTACAATCCTAATCTTCCTCTCTTCTCCATGCCTTTGCTGATGAGTCTACCCTTCACTTTTCCTCTGCCTTTTCTTCTCAACCTTCATCTGCTACTCATAATCAGTCTCGTATCACTCTTCCGTCTACTCTCAACTCCGATTTGCGGAGAGTATCTGAGTGGGGCACTCAAAATTTAGTTAAATTCAATCCCTCCAAGACAGTTTCTGGCTATCTCTTTATCTTCATCGCCTCCTGATAACCCTATTGTCTTTGAAACTAACGAAATTTGCCATCTTAATTCTATCAACACATTTGGAATCCATGTAGCCTCTAACTTGTTTTGGAGGACTCACATAATCCAAATTTTCAAATCTTCATCCAAAATTTTTTTTTTTTCGTTTTCGTCATTTCTTTTCCTCTTTACAGTTACTTAAAATTTATAAAAGTCTTATCTGTTCCTACTTAGAATACTGATCACACATCTGAGGTGCTTCATCTTATAATTATCTCCTTGATAGGGTTGAATCTAAGGCAGTCAGACTTATTAATGATCCTTCTCTTACTTCTATTCTGGATTCTCTCTCTCTACACCGTAAGGTATCTTCCCTTTCTGTTTTCTATTGCTAGCACTTCCATCGCTGCTCTGATGAGTTGGCGAGTTGCATTCCTCCTCCACTGCCGAGGCCGCATAACGCTCACCAAGCGGTCTCATCTCACAGATACTCTGTGGAGATTTGTAGCACCGCGGCTTGGTCGTTGCAGCGACTGCTTCTTCCCATCTACCTCCAGACTCTGGAACTCTTCCTCCTTCTGTGTTTCCTAATTCTTATGACCTATCAGCCTTTATAAAGCAGATCTATCGTCATCTCAGGGCCTAGTAGTCCATATCTCTGGGTCTTCTGTACTTTGACTGCTTTTACTGTTAGCTGTTTTCCTTTGTGTGATGTTACCTCATCTCTGCCTTGTCCTTAACGCTTTTCTTTTCCTTCGTCTTGGTATTTTCACGTGCACGGGCCTTTATTGATGAGGGCAGGTTTTGTCTGGCCCGGTGTCACATTCATAAAAAAAGTCAATTCTGGACTCTACAGTCTCTTCACTATTCGTTTATCACTCATCCTTTTAATGTGTCCAAACCAACGAATTACTCTCTGCTCTAACCTATCCAACAACTTCATTCCAACACCCGTTCTCTGCCTGATATCCTCATTTCTTACTCTCTCTATTCTAGATACACAATTCGTACTCCTCAAACACCTCATCTCCATTACATGCTACTTATTCCTTTCATCTTCTGTTGCATTCCAAGTCTCTGTTCCATACATTTGCTGTCGGCACAAGCACACCTTCATATATTCTTCTCTGTTTCCATTCCCAAAAATCTATTTCTCTTTACACTTGCTTCATTCAATCTGTGATTTATCTCTACATCCACTCGTCCACTCTTTGATACATGCGGCCCCATATACTTACAGCTCTCAACTTCTTCAAGAAACTCCCCATTCACTCCTACATTCAATATGCCAACATTAACACTCCTCGTCCTTCTCATGATACTACTTTTACCAATATTCAACTGCAACTTCCTTCTTTCACACACACTAACAAACTCAGTGATCAAACGATTCAATTCATTCTCAGTATCAGCCACCAGTACAGTATTGTGCACAAATAGCAAGTGATTCAGTTTCCACATTCTTCCGTCCTCACCCACTGAGTTCCAAGCCTCTGTATAATACTCTTTCATTTACTTCCCTTACCACTCCATCGATATACACATTAAACAACCATGGCGACATTACACAACCTTGAAGTACCCCTACATTCACCTCAAACCAATCACTCATACCATTCCCAACTCGCACACTTGCTCAATTATTCATGTAAAAACTCTTCACCGCATTCAACAAACTTCCACTTATTCCATATGGTTGCAACACGCTCCACAACCCCTCTCTATCTACCCTCTCATATACACTTTCTCTAAGTCCATAAAAGCCCAAAAAGTGTCCCTACCTTTCTCCAAGAACTTCTTACACACCTGTCTTACTACAAGCACTGGTCCACACATACTCTTCCCCTCCTGAACCCACACTGTTTTTCCCCAACCAATCTTGCAATACCTTTCTTAATTCTCTCGATTAACCAACTACACTCAACAAACTAATCCCTCTAAAACTACTTTACTCATAATTATCTCCTTTACCTTTGTAAAGTGGAGCAACATATGCACTCTTCCAATCAACTGGGACTCTCCCTTTCCTGAAATATACATTGAACAACCTAATCATCCATTCTTCTACTAATGCCTCCCCACCTTTTGCCAAGCATACAATATGACAAACGATCTATCCCTGGTGTTTTACCTGCTTCCGGTCCTCTTAATGCCAAATGCACCTCCTCAATTGTTTTCTATATATTATTCTCATCACCTAGCATTGGCATTCTCCATTCGTATCCAAAAACCACAATC
>JAXCGZ010017335.1:0-79670 GCA_037179515.1 Halocaridina rubra | reverse complement strand
CCTTACCTGCCTTTTTTTCTACTTCACAATGGATGATTCTCCTTCTGCCCATTTTAGAGACTCCCCACATGACCTGGACAAACTGTACATCTTCCTCACCCTCCTCATGAGGAGTATGTGACTCATTATGAGGCAGAGGATGCTGCATACTCACTTCCACCGCCACTAACTCCCAAAGTTATGTCCATACGGGATAGCAGCGGTAATATTTCCGTCAGCAATGTAATGTTTTCAGCAGGGACGTCTCCTCAGCCTTTGATAAGGTCTGGATGGATTACCTTAAATACAAAATTGCATTAATACAATTACCTGACTTATCCACCAAGATTCTGGCTAATTTTTTACTGATAAAAGAGCGCAGATAAATATCTGTGAAATACTAGGCCCACCATATGACTTCAGGGCGTGATCGCCTTAGGGATCGAATCTCATTCTCACACTTTTCACCCTTTATATGTGAGATATACCCAAATCCCAACCAGGGTGTCGCACTATTATATTTGCAGATGTTGTTACTCAAATAATAAGACATTTCCACCTATTCTTGCCATTGCTTGCTGCTTCTTAATAAGTCTCCCGTGTGGGACCATGTCATATGCTTTCTGGAAGTCTAGGAATGTGCAATCTGCCAAGACCTCTATTTCCTGTAAGATGTGGCTTACCTCTTCATAAAATTCTAATAACTTTGTTACTGTTGATCTACCTTCTCTATTGGGTCCTAGATAAAATAAACTATAGCAAAACTTGAGCTTTATTCTTGAAGCTGGTATAAACAAAAAAAGCCACTCATCTGGGCATCAACAATAGACGATTCATGTATAAATACTTGAATATCACAATAAGAGAATTAAGCCAATTTAATAGGAAATAAATACTAATAAGAGAGCAATCAGAATAAATAATAAGAAACAATAATAAATAATTCTACCTCAAGTCTCACATTTCCTTTTCCCATAGAAAAAAGATCAATTTCTATTTTCAAAATATTCAAGTGGTTATAATTATAATACCAGTTAACTTTGAATATATACATACTTTATAAATCTAACCGCTCTGGTTGTTTTATAGTTCTACCATTACTTTCTGGATCATTGATCACATCAGAATTTGACTTAAGACTAGTTGGAATAGAAGACAAAATTGGCTTACAAGTACCACCATAATTCTGATTATTACTGGGAAATTGCATTCTTCTACATTAGGAGTATCTTTAGGCATAAGTTGGTCTGAATGTCTTTTCCAAACTATATTACCAAAATTATTAAGCTGTACTTTGTAGTTATGAACACCAAGTACTTCAAAGATTTTACCTTCTTACCAAGGCTTACCTTGACTATATTTTTTTTTTAAATAAACTACATCATCTACATTATATTCTGATTTTTCAAATTTACATTCTATCTGTAGTGCCTTCTCTCTCTTTTCTTGAGGTTTAATTTATTCTACAGTTCCCCGAAAGTTACAGTTAAGCATTATATCAGCTGGAGCCTTCACAGTGGAGGAATGTAC
This sequence comes from Halocaridina rubra, assembly GCA_037179515.1. NCBI lineage: Eukaryota > Metazoa > Arthropoda > Malacostraca > Decapoda > Atyidae > Halocaridina > Halocaridina rubra. The sequence goes on along the minus strand of JAXCGZ010017335.1, from coordinate 78,161 downwards.
AGCTCTTCTTTGATTATACAAAAAGCTATATACTCTGGTATTAATATCCCCATCAGTAAATTTACTAAGACTCTCTTTGAAAGTCTTTACTGCCCTTTTGGCTAAGCTGTTAGAAGAAGGGTTATAAGGAGCAGGTGTAATGTGTTTCATGCCATTCTTCCTCAGGAAAAACTCCATCTCCTCAGACACAAAGTAAGGGGCATTGTCAGAAACAATTATTATTGGCAATCCAAAATTACAAAAACTCTGCCTTAACTTAGCAACAGTTACTGCTGATGTGGTAGATCTAGTTACTTGAACATCCAAAAATTTTGTGTGGGAATCTACAATTATCAAGAAATAAGTCACCAATTGGACCAGCATAGTCTATGTGTAACCTACTCCAATGTTCCCAGTTTCTGGCCAGGATAATACCGCTGACTGTGGAAATTGGAAATTTTTAAAACAAAGTTCACAAGATTTAGTTATTTCTGAAATGTCCAGGTTAAATTTGGGCCACCAAATCCAATTACGTGCTTCTGCTCTCATTGCATTGATACCAGTATGACGTACATGCAGCTGTTCTAATACTGCGCTGCACATATCAGCAGGAATAATTACATAGTTCCGATACAAGAGAACACCATCATAAAAGCTTAAATCTCATTTGACAACAGAGTAATCAGACAATATTGGGTCATTAATCCAACACAATTTCACACTTTGAAAAACCTTACTTAAAACTTGGTCACTGTGGTGTGGGGAGCTTGTTAAGTTTCTGTTTTACTAAAGGGACTCAAAGTACTGAACTCGGTTAAGAGCTCACAAACATGACTTTTATAAATTTTGCAAATTACCCGTTCAGTCACTACTTGGTTAAATAAAACTCAGAATTCAACTTTCTTTTAATTTTGGAAATGCAATGACACAAAAAAATATGAATAAATTTTGGAGACCTAGAACAAATATAATATTTAAATTTATGAAATACTGCCTTGAATCCCGGAGGTGGTGAGCACGGTTTTGATTTCCGGCATCACAGACGGATGCTAAAAGACTTTGGCCTCAACTCGACAATCACCTCTGCCACACAGGCAGAGTGGAATATAAGACACTGCAATGGCAGAAACAGAAATGACACACCGTTAATAATGGGAAAACCGAAAGCACGAGCACACAAATAATGAGTTTTCAAGATTATTCTACTTGATGAAAATACATGGGTTTGCCACAGCTAAACAGAAATATTTACACTACTGTAAGAGCATACAAAACCATTAATTTATCTGCCAGCAATAGAGGAACACAATTTATTCACAATAAATGAAGAATAAGCGAAACAATCCAGTCAGTATGTATTCCTTAAATTGTGGGCAACCACAAAAGTTGCAATGCCAATTGGGCAAAATTTCTTATCAATGATTTGCACTTTATGATGGTAAAACACTTTATTTACGACAAAGGGAGACTCTATGAGATAAATACAGTATTCATTCAATTTTGGTTATCAAGAAATAGTTGCAATGCAAAAGGGGCAAAACCACCTTTTGAAGTATTTGCAACTTAGAACTCAAAACACTTTATCCCTAATATATGAAGAATCAGCAAGATAAATACAGTATGTATTCATGAAATTGTGGTTAACAAGAAACATTTGCAAAGCCAACAGGGTAAAATTACTTTTTAATTATTTGCGATATATGGCAAAAAACACTTTAGTTAATTGATTAATTATTTGCAATTTACATAGTAAATTACTTTATTTACGAGTTTTGACATAAAACACTTAATTTACAATGATAAAAAGAGGTGAAATGGACTTAAAATTTGTTAGGAAAGAGGAATAGATTTTTACATGGCTATAAGCAATCTTCTGAGGATGAGATTTTTGATTGGCACATTCAGTGAAACAAATTTCTTATCAATGTATAACGGTGGTAATTTCCAGGACAAGGAATTAAGTTTGGCAAATAAGATTCCAGTTAGGTAATCTACAAAAGGTCGTTTTGTATGGGAATGGAATCTGAGAAAATTTTCGTAGAAATTGGCCGGGAAACTATTTGACCAGTAATGAATTTAACCAGTTTCTCGAATTCCCAATTTGCTTGACCAATGAGCTTTACCATACACTATCTCTCACCTTGTTTACACCAGATGAATTCCTGTGAAGATGCCATGTAAATAAGGTTTGAAGTAAGCTTGACTGCTGAGGAGAGATCTTGCCTCTGGGATATTTGGCCGCCAAATGAGGATGATTCAATGTCCCTCCTGGTGATGTCATCTGTAGAATATATATCCAGAGAAGTAACTTGTTCATATAATATTCAAGGGCTACTTTAGTGGTGGTCCCTGGCAGGCAATTATAGCAGAGATGCAAAGGAGAGACAGTATTTTAGGTACAACAAGCGGAAGCAAATACAAAACAAAAAACGAGAATTATTATGTTCAAAATAGGTTACTGATGAACAATCTCTACAATGTTCTTAGCGTTTGAGGGGATAGAATTTTAACTACTCAGATAATAAAGAAGCTACTGAAATGTGTCTAAACAGGCGAATGACATATCAGCTGGGTTAAATTTATAACAAAATTATCAGCAAGAGCGATTGTTATAATATAAAAAATTTATCATCAAGAGCTATTTTATCATAAGAAAATTGTGTAAAAAAAGTATTTAACAGACTCGCTAGGCTTGTGGCCTCGTTAATGAAGAAATGAAAAGATCAGAATACAGAAATAGGAGGGAGTCTTTTATATTGGGATCATGCTATCTACACATGCAAGAATATCAAATACGATATATTTAAAATTAGCTATAAGCTGAAATATAAACTGCAAATAATCATAATCTGCAAAAGGCAAGCAGTGAAAATTATTTTAGTAAGAAAAAAAATACAGTTAATAGTTACTAAATTAACTAAGAGGGCATCTACTTCAGCCTCTGGTGACTTTGAGCGAAACACTGTCACAAAGGCCCTTTCTAGAGTGTATTGACTTTGCAAAATTCTACTACAGAAGGCAAAAAATGAACATGGGAATTTATGGTGACTTCAGTGTTATTATGAGGGATGAGAGATCGTTCTAATGGAAAAGAACAAATGAGCAACAAAAAAGGGGATCCACCACTGGAACATATACTATCAGTAAAGTGAACAATTCTTATAAGAAAAAAACATTAATTGACATGCAAAACATAAAAGGAATGTGTTAAAATTCAAATTCCAATAAAATTAAAATCAGAATTAAATATCAAAGAATATCATTATTTAATTTAAGAATTCTTCACATGCAATAAGGCAATGAAATGATACAAAAATATACAATATGCGTAAAAGGAAAATTTGAGCCAAGTCGTTATTAACAGTGGCGACTGGATTTAAAACAGCTTCAGCTATTCAACACTAAACTAATAGTGTCTGCCATGTTCTGGCTTTCAGAGTAACACAGAGGCAAATATAAAACTACAATCAAAGAAATATTCTTCATCTTCTTCTTCGTCTTCCATTAGGAATAATGTTATTACACTTGGATGCATTCCACAAGAGTGCATAAGCACAATATATTGTAGAAAACTAAGTAAAACCCATTTTCATACAAATTGAAATACGTTTGTAAGCTAAAAAAAAAGCGAGTACAATATTAAAGACATAAAAGATAAACGCCACCTCAGAGAAGTAATTTTTATAGACTAGTCAGACTGAGGCTAACAGCACCAGCGTCCTCATTTGAGGGTAATGACCGTTGACTTAGTAGATCAGCGAGGTCATTGTCCTTTCCATCAACATGTTGGGCAATGAATTTGAAAAGATTCAGGTAAAGTGCTCACCTTTTCAGGCGAGGATTCAGCTTGTCTGCAGTCTGTAAATATAGGAGAGGACGGTGGTCGGTTCTCAGTGTAAAATGTCGGCCAAACAGATGGACTTAAAATTTCTTTATGGCCCAATATGCAACCAGAGCTTCCTTCTTCACATGGAGTAATTACTCTCTGCAGGGCAAATCCTGCAGCCTGCATATCGCACTGGAGCTCCTTCTGCTGAGTTGTCCGATTGGGTTTGCAAGGGCACGGTGCCCAGGGCTTTGTCTGAGGCGTCGGTCTGCAAGATAAAGAGAAATTCAGGGTTTACCAGTTGTAATTCTGACTAACCCACCAATGCTTCTTGGAGCTTGAAAAATGCTCTCTCTGCCTCATCTGTCCATTTGACAGGGGAGGTTTTACTGTGCTTTCAGGTCATTTGCTGCAAAGGGGCAGCTATAGTACTGAAGTATTAAATGAACCATCGGTAGTAGCCGACACTACCCAGGAATGATATCAGTTGTGTGACAGCAGAAGGCTTCTCCATATCCTTAATAGCTTGCACCTTCTCCTGTATAGGGGACTTAACTCCTTCTCCGACCAAGTGGCCGAGATACTGCAATTGTGTGAAACCAATCCCGCATCTAGAAGGTTTTAAATGAAGTCCATGCTGGTTCAGATGAGCGAGAACTCTGCAAAAAGTTGTGAGGTGCGATGACTAATCCTGAGATTGCACCAGGATATAGTTTATAAAGTATGAAACATTGTCGAAGCCCTGCAATACTGTCCTCATGAGTCGGCTGAAGCAGTCATGGGCATTCACCATACCACAAGGCATGACCCTGAACTGGTAAAGACCATATCTTGTGGAAAAGGCTGTTAGAGGCTTGGTAGTCTCTCTCAGCGTGACTTGCCAAAATCCGCTGACCTGATCCAACTTGGACAGGTAGCGAGCATGGGAGAGTAACGAGTAAATATGCTCGGTGTCGGCAATGGGCTGTCCATCAAAGATGGTATGGGAGTTAAGCTTACAACAGTCAAGACAGAACCTGTGACTGCCATCTCGCTTATGCACTGCCAATAACGGCGAACGCCAAGGCGAAATGCACTTTTCAACTATTCCGAGGTGGTCTCAAGTGTCAAGATCTTCCTTCAGCGGTTTGGACAGCTTGTGGGGAAGGACCAAGGAATGACGAAATGGCTCTGGGCCAGTCAATCTGACATGATGTTCAAGGGTAGAAGTAGTGCCTGGGAGGTCGTTGAAGACGTTCTTGTAGTCCTCTAATAGCTTGTTCAGCTGTTCCCATTGACTCGGTTGCAGATCGAAGTTAATAATGCAATTACTCACACTTTCCTTGTGGTGTGTGTGGGAATGGCAGGATCCTTACCATCATCAAAAGTTATGGTTATATCTTCACTTGAGAGGGTGGTGGCTGTGACCAGAGGGGCTTCTTCGGAAAAACTACACTCCTGTAAGTCTGTCTACATGGCAAGGGAGGAGTCTTCCAATATAGGAAGAAAGGGATGGCTATAATGGAGCACATGTGTTGCTGCAGCCTCGGAGGTAATGCTGCTGCTGAGGGGACCTATATGGGTTGTTGAGAGTGCCAATGCAGGATCCATGTGGGCCTCTGGGTCCTCACAATACAGCTTCAGCTGGTTAATATAGTATTTCCAGTTATTACCATCAACATTTAGCAGTGTACCACAATGTATGGTTCTTTTCAAGCATAGTATTAGCTTGCTAGTATCTGCTGGAAAAAGTAACAGAGCTCAATCTACGGGTGTCAGGGCACGATGCCGGGCACGCATGTCAAAGAGGAGCTTGGTAGTCTGCTGGTGACCGGTGACTGTCAATGGCTAATTGTGCAGTTTTCCAGGCCATTTTGAGATGGGACGAAAACTTCAAAATATACTCATGGACGTTTTTATCGTCATCCTTTATGGTAGGTGAGTCCCAACATTCTGCCAAGAATTCCACTGGGCCCCCGACCTTATGACCTTAAATCAGCTCGAAAGGCGAGTATCCAGTAGTGCCATGGGGCATTTCTCTGAAGGAGAAAAGTGCAGCAGGAATGTATTTATCCCACTACCTAGATATATCTATCACTAGCTTGCTCAAACATTGCTTCAATTTCCCATTATATCATTCACATGTTCCATTTGATTGGACATGATAGACACTCGTACGAATGTGCTTCATTTCTAAGAGGTTACAGAAAGCCTCAAAGTGCCTACTCGTAAACTGACTTTCATTGTCAGAAGTGACCTGCTCAGGGAAGCCAACCCTGGAGCAGATTTCAATTTGGACCTGAGCGACTGCTTTGTACGTGGCAGAAGATAGCGGCACTGCATCTGGGTACCTTGTTGACAGGTCGACGTATACCAGGAGGAACTGTTTCCCTGTGAATGATGCCTAGCTATGCCCATGGGGCCTCTCAGTACCTGTGCCGTAGAGATAGATTGACATACAGGGCAGGAGCCCACGTATCTGTCTACCTTGGTGTACATGTTTGGCCATGCAAAAGCCTTCTGAAGGATGTCTCGAGTTGTTGGTTTGCCTCTGTGTCTGCTCATAGGTAAATAGTCTGCCACATACATAGCCTGGCATTGCAATGAACTAGGCACCACCAACTGGTTAAATGTGTGGCCATCTTTAATCACATGACTATGAAGGACTCCATCTTCAAGGGCATAAGTGATCTGGCCTCCTCCTCTCATCGTAAAGGTTCTTCCCTTGCTGGCCTGTTGCATCCAGCGTTTGAGGCAGGGGCAGTCCTGTTGAATTTTGGCAAAATCTGGATGGGACTTCAGTTGCTCTAGAGTTGCATCATCTGATAAAGGAGAGGGAAACTCTCTGCATTCCACATTTTGGGTACTAACTGCAACAGACTCAATTGAGTCAGTCAGAGAATCGTCCATATTCCTGGCGTCGGAGACAGCAGTTTCTGCTGATATGGATTGTTGTGACTTTGCCCGAGGGATGTTCCAGTGAGAAATGTCCTCATGGTAGAGGTCAGCCTGGAAGATAAGAGCTTGGTTCAGTACATGACACAGCAACACAGGGTACATAAACCCAATCAATGCCACAGCTTGGGCTTTTCCCTTGTAGTATGACACAGCAGTGTTGTATCTGTGTTCCTTCAACAACCCACACACAAACGACTTTGCCGGTGAAATCTTCATCCTGAGGAATCTCTTGTCAACAAATATGTCACTGGCACCTGTGTCGAGGGCTTTCACAGTTACCACACCATTTATGGTTTCTAGGCATTTTTGGGATCATATCGGGATCATTATGTTTGGTGAATTCCACATTGGCAAGTTTGTGCGGTGATTCGTTGGCGTTATCCTCAGTGGACCTTTCTGGTTGTTGAGGGAATGGTGAGCTGTTAAGATTTTGTTTTACTAAGGGGACTCAAAGTACTGAACTCGTTTAAGAGCTCACAAACAGACAGGACATGTATTTGTACTTGAACACCCCACCCGTATACCACTACTCGGTTAAATGAAACTCAGAATTGAACTTTCTTTTAATTTTGGATATGCAATTACATTAAAAGAATTGAATAAAATTTTTTTAATTAAATTTTATGAAATGCTGCCTTGAATCCCGGAGGCGGTGAGCACAATTTCACTTCCCAGCACCACAGATATATGCCAAGACGTTGGCCTCAACTCGACAATTACCTATGTCACACAGGCAGAGTAGAATAGAGGACACTGCAATTGCAGAAACAGAAACGACACACTGTCAATAATGGGAAACTGAAGCACGAGCACACATATAATGAGTTTCCAATATTATTCTACTGGATGAAAATATATTGGTTAGTCACAGCTAACCAGAAATATTTATGCTACCATAAGAGCATACAAAACCATTACTCTTTTGCTGTTATTAAAGGAAAACAATTTATTCACAATAAATGAAGAATAAGCAAGACAAATACAGTACTGTATGTATTCCTTAAATTGTGAGTAACCACAAAAGTTGCAGTGCTTATCAATGATTTGCAATTAATATGGTAAAACACTATTTTTGATAAAGGAAGAATCTATGAGATATATACAGCATTCATTCACTTTTGGTTATCAAGAACTGTTTGCAATGAAAAAAGGGGCAAAACCACCTTTTGAAGTATTTGCAGCTTATAACTCAAAACACTTTATCCCCAGTATATGAAGAATCAGCAAGATAAATACAGTATGCATTCCTTAACTTGTGGTTAACAGGAAATATTTGCAAAGCCTACAGGGTAAAATTGCCTTTTAATTATTTGCAGTTTATAGCATAAAACACTTTAGTTAAATGATTAATTATTTGCAATTTATATAGCAAATAGCTTTATTCACGAGTTTTTGACGTAAAACACATTATTTACGATGATAGAAAGAGGTGAAATGAAATTAGAATTTATTAGGAAAAGGGATAGATTTTTACAGGCTCATAACCAGTCTTCAGAGGATGAGATTTTCATTTATCACATTCAATGAAAAGAAACTTCTTAGCAATGTATATCAGCTGTAATTTCCAGGTTAAGGAATTAACTTTGGCAAGTGAGATTCCAATTAGGTAATCTACAAAATTTTGTTTGTATGGGACTGGAATCTGAGAAAAAAAAATTCGTAAGATTTAGCCAGTAACGAAGTAACTAATTCTCGAAAAACCAATTTACTTGACCCACGAGCTTTACCATACACTATCCCTCACCTTGTTGTGCCAGATGAATTCCTGTGAAGATGCCACGTAAATAAGATTTGAAATAAACTTAGACTGCTCTGGCGAGATGTTGCCTTTGCGGTGTTTGGGCGCCAAAAGAGGAGGCTTCATTGTCCCTCCTGGTGACGTCATCTGCAGGATATATTTCTAGAGCAGTAACTGGCTCTGATATCATTTAAGGACTACTTTAGTGGTGGTATCTGGCAGGCAATTATAGCAGAGATGCAAGGGAGAGACAGTATTTTTAGGTGCAACCAGTGGAAGTAAATAAAATAAAACGAGAATAATAATGGAAAGTTAGGTTACTGGTAAACAATCTCTAGAACGTTCTTGGCTTGTAGGAAACGGAATTTAAGTACTCAAATAATAAAGAAGCTACTGATATATCTAGACAGGCTAATGACATAACAGCAAGGTCAAATTTATAACAAAATTATCAGCAAGAACAATTTTTATAATAAGAAAATTGTAAACAAAACGTATCTGGTGAGTTCGGTGAAGATGTGAAAAAGTAGGAGCAGCCTTTATATCGGGACTATGCTTCTACACGTACAAGAAGAGTAAATAAGGTATATTTAATATTAGCTTTAAGCTAAAATATAAATTGCAAATAATCATAATCTGCAAAAGTCAAGAAGTGGGAATTATTTCTTTTAGTTAGAAACATGACAGTTAAGTTACTAAATTAATTAATAAGGCATCTAACAGCCTCTGGTGACTTTGAGTGAAACACTCTGTCACAAAGGCCCTTTCTGGAGAATATTGATTTAGCAAAATTCTACTATTGAAGTCGAAAAAAGAACAGAGGAAGTTACGGTGATTTCAGTGTTATTATGAGGGATGAGATATCCTTCTCATGGAAAAGAACAAATGAACAATAAGAATGGGATCCACCACTGGAACATATCGTGCTATTAGGAAAACTGAACAAGTCTTATAGACAAAATATTAAATGACATGCAAAACATAAAATAAGTGTGATCAAATTCAAATTTCAAGAAAATTAAATCACAATGGATATCAGTGAATATCAATATTTAAGTTTAAGAATACTTCACATGCAAGAAGGCAATAATATAATATAAAAAAAAAAAACAGCATACGCAAATGGAAAACTTGAACCACGTCATCATTAACATTGGCGACTGGATTTAAAACAGTTTCAGCTATTCAACACTAAACTAAAATGTTTCCGCCATGTTCTGGCTTTCAAAGTCCCACAAAGGGAAATATATAACTACGATCAAAGAATTATTCTTCATTTTTTTCGTCTTCCATTTGGAATAACGTTTGTACACTAAAATAAACAAGTACAGTACAGTATTAAAGACACAAAAGACAAACATAAAAATAAACAACACATTAGAGAAGTAATCTTTAGTGACTAGTCAAATTGAGGCTAACAGCACCAGCTTCCTCATTTGAGGGTAACGACCGTCAACTTAGTAGATCAGCATGGTCATTGTCCTTGCCATGAACATGTTGGGCAGTGAATTTGAAAAGATTCAGGTAAAGTGCCCACCTTTTCAGGCGAGGATTTAGCTTGTCTGCAGTCTGTAAATATAGGAGAGGTCGGTGGTCGGTTCTCAGTGTAAAATGTTGGCCATACAGATGGACTTCAAATTTCTTTATGGACCAATATGCAGCTAGAGCTTCCTTCTCCACGGTGGAGTATTTTCGCTCTGCAGGGTTAAGCCTGCGGCTTGCATATCGCATTGGAGTTACTTCTGCTGAGTTGTCTGATCGGGCTTGCAAGAGCACAGCACCCAGGCCTTCGTCTGAGGCGTCGGTCTGCAAGATAAATGGAAAATTAGGGCTTACCAGTTGTAATACTGGTTCACCCGCCAATGCTTCTCGGAGCTTGAAAAATGCTCTCTCCGCTTCATCTGTCCATTGGACGGGGAAGGTTTTACCTTGCTTGGGGGAGGTCATTTGCTGCAAAGGGGCAGCGATAGCATTAAAGTGTGGAATGAACCGTTGGTAGTAGCCGACACTACCCAGGAATGATCTCAGTTTAGTGACAGTGGCAGGTTTTGCCATATCCTTAATGGCTTGTACCCTGTCATGTAAAGGGGACTTATCCCCTTCTCCAACCACGTGGCCGAGATACTGAAATTGTGTGAAACCAATCTCACATTTGGAAGGCTTTAAATGAAGTCCATGCTAGTTCAGACGAGTGAGAACTCTGCGGAGGGTCTCGAGGTGCGATGACCAATCCTGAGAAGGCACCAGGATGTCATCTATAAAGCATGAAACATTGTCAAGATCCTGTAGTACTATCCTCATGAGTCTTCTGAAGCAGCCAGGGGCATTTATCTTACCAAAAGGCATGACCCTGAACTGGTATAGACCATATTTTGTGGAAAAGACTGTTAGAGGCTTGGTAGTCTCGCTTAACGGTACTTGCCAAAATCCACTTGCAGATCCAACTTGGACAGGTAACGGGCTTGGGAGAGCAACAAGAAAATATGCTTGGCATCAGCAATGGGCTCTCCATCAAAGATGGTATGGGAGTTAAACTTACGACAGTCAAAGCAGAACCTGTGACTGCCATCTCGCTTACGCACTGCCAGTAACGGCGAACACCAAGGCGAAATGCTCTCTTCAACTATTCCGAGGCTGACCCAAGTGTCAAGATCTTCCTTCAGCCGTAAGGACAGCTGGTGGGGAAGACCATAGGAATACTGAAATGGCTCTGGGTCAGTCAATCTGACATGATGCTGAAGGGTAGCGGTAATGCCTGGGAGGTCGTTGAAGACGCTCTCATAGTCCTCTAATAGCTTGTTCAGCTGTTCCCATTGACTCGGTTGCAGTCTGGAGTTAATAATGCAATTACTCACACTTTCCTTTCAGTGTGTGGGAATGGCAGGATCCTTACCATCATCAAAAGCTAAGCTTATGTCTTCAGTTGCAAGGGCAGTGGCTGCGGCCAGAGGGGCTTCTTCCGAAAAACTCCACTCCCGTAAGTTTGTCTCCACTGCATGGGTGGAGTATTCCAATATAGGAAGTAAGGGGTGGCTATAATGGAGCACATGTGTTGCTGCAGCCTCGGAGATTCTGTTGATGCTGAGGGTATCTATACGGGTTGCTGAGAGTGCCAGCGCAGGATCCCTGTGGACCTCCGGGTCCTCACAATAAAGCTTCAGCTGGTTAATGTGGTATTTTAGGTTATTGCTATCAACATTTAGCACATAATTTTAAGGGGTCACCCGGTGTACCACAGTGTACGGTCCTTTCCAGCGTAGCATTAGCTTGCCGGTATCTGTTGGAAGAAGTAACAGAGCTCGATCTACAGTTGTCAGGGCACGACGCCGCGCACGCGTGTCAAAGAGGAGCTTGGCAGTCTATTGGTGACCCTTAATGGCTAATTGTGCAGTTTTCCAAGCCTTTTTGAGGTGAGACAAAAACTTCAAAATATACTCATTGACGTCCCTATCGTCATCTTCGATGGTAGGTGAATTGCAACATTCTGCCAAGAATTCTACTGGGCCTCTGACCTTATGACCATAAATCAGCTCGAAAGGCGAGTATCCAGTAGTGTCGTGGGGCATGTCTCTGAAGGAGAAAAGTGCAGCAGGGACGTACTTGTCCCACTGCCTAGGTATATCTATCACTAGCTTGCGCAAACATCGCTTCAATGTTCCGTTATAGCGTTCGCATGCTCCATTTGATTGGGCATGATAGACACTCGTACGAATGTGCTTCATTTCGAAAAGGTTACAAAAAGCCACAAAGTGCCTACTTGTAAACTGACTTCCATTGTCAAAAGTGAGCTGCTCAGGAAAGCCAACCCTGAAGCAGATTTCAAATAGGGCATGAGCGACTGCTTCAGTTGTGAAGACAGTGGTACTGCATCTGGGTACCTTGTTGCCAGGTCAACATATACAAGGAGGAACTGTTTCCCCATGGACAAAGTTGGATTAATAGGACCTAATATGTCAATAGCTACCTTGGATAATGGCTCCATTGAGAGCTTAGTTATCCCCATGGGAACTTTCAGTACCGGTGCAGTTGAGGTGGATTGACAGACTGGGCAGAAGCCTACATATCTATCTACCTCGGCGTACATTTTTGGCCATGCAAAAGCCTTCTGAAGGACGTGCCGAGTTTTTGCTTTCCCTCTGTGTCCACTCAGAGGTAAATGGTGTGCCACATACATAGCCTGGCGGTGCAACGAAGCGGGCACCACCAACTGTTTAAAGGTGTGGCCATCTTTAGTCACATGCCTACGAAGTACTCCATCTTCAAGGGCGTAAGTGATCTGGCCTCCTCCTCTCACCGAGAAGGTCCTTCCCTTGGTGGCCTGCTGCATCCAGTGTTTGAGGCTGGGGCAGTCTTGCTGCAATTTGGCAAAGTCTGGACGGGACTTCAATGGCTCTAGAGGTGCATCATCTGGTAAGGGATTGGGAAGTTCTCCGCTTTCCAAATTACGTGTACTGAATGCAGCAGACTCAACGGAGTCAGTCGGAGAATTGTCCAAATTCTTGGCATCGAGGAAAGGAGTTGCTGCTGAAATGGCTTCATGTGACTTCCCCCGAGGGAAGTTATAATGAGAAATGTCCTTATGGTAGAGGCCGGCCTGAAAAGTAGGAACTACGTTCAGTGCACGAGCCATCAAGACAGGGTACATAAGTCCAATCATTGCCACAGCTGGGGCTTTTCCCTTGTAATATTTGCAAGCCAGGTTAATGGCACAGCAGCATCGTATTTGGGGTGTTCCTTCAGCAACCCATACACGAACGACTTCGCCGGTATGATCTTCATCCCTGACGAATCTCTCGTCAACAAATATGCCATTGGCCCCTGTGTCGAGGGCTATCTCAACTTCCACACCATTTATAGTTCCTAGACATTTTGGGATCACCTGAGGATTACCCAATTCGGTGAGTTCCACATTGGCAAGTTTGTACGTAGGTTCCTCGGCGTTATCCTCAGCGGCCCTTTCTGGCCTTATTTCTACAGTATGGGCCAAGTGCGTGGACAGACGGCTTTGTGGGCCGCCGCTGTGAGGGAGCGTGGTGGCTCTTAGAGTTTTGGTGAAAACCCGGGGAAGGAGGAGCAGAGTAATGGCCTTTGCATCTGAACTGCTATGGCTTAGGTTTTACTGAGTTATCCTTCTTGAGTGTGGGTGCATGGCTGTAATAAGGCTTAGGAGTGTAAGGAGGATGTGCTGGACGATGTGAGTTCTGCGAGGGGCCCTTGTGCTTTCCGTTCCTATGATCTCCTTTCCGGTAAGAATCATGGCTTGCTTTTGAGGAGATGCAACTCTGAGGACGAACCTTGGAATCGGCCCTTCTTGCCTTCATAACATCACAGAGACGTACTCCAAGCTGGTTGTGCTGGAGGTACTCGCCCACAGGGGCTAAACTTTTCTCCTAGTCGATCTCATCCTTAAGCTGAGTCCTTACATATACAACAACATCTGGAGGAAGTTCATTGGCAATTGCATCAAACATCAAGAACGCATACAACTTCTCACGAGGACACTTTGCAACTCGTAACCAATCATTAAAGAAGCGAGCCTTGCGTTTGCCAAAGGTACTACGGTTCTCCTCCTTCAATGGGAAAGCAGAAATATACCTAGCACGACACACAGCTGGTGAAAAGTTCTGTGAGGCCAGGAGTGTGCTTTTAACTTTCTCATAGTCCCTCAGTTGCATTTGGTCGAGTTCATTGACCAGGGTGAGCAGACGGGGTGGCATGGAGGCTAGCAACCAACAACTCTTCTCAGCTTCTGTGCCTTCGTTAACTGCCGCAAGACTTTCAAAAGAGCGGATGTAAGTATCAAGAGGTTGCCTGCCGTCGTCTTCGTATTTCGGTATTGGGGAGGGCCTCCCACGAGGCTGGTTTCCATTTCCAGTTGAAAGACCACTGTCTGGGAATCCCGCTTCAAGCCGAGCAAGTGCAAGCTCATGATCACATTGTGCTTGTGCCTCCTCATGTTGTGCTTGTGCCTCATCACGTTTTGCTTGTTCCTCATCATGTTGCGTTTGTGCCTCATCACTTGCTCTCTTCTCCAGCTTATCTCGGCGTTAAACCATCTTCTCATGAGCCCATTTGAAGAGCTTCTGTCTTGGGGAAAAACCGCATATCTCACCAGTAGCAATCATTATGTCCATGTAATGCTCAACATCGAATGTTTCGATGCTTTCAATGTTTGCTTCCTTTGACTGCCTGGTTTCCATGGTGGTTTCCTTTGACTGCCTGGTTTCCTTGGTGGTTTCCTAAACAGTCAATAACGAAGTGCCAAATCAACCACAAAAAAAAAACAAATCTCTACAATAGTAGAAAAATGAAAGAACCACACAACACCAAGGAGAGAAAAAAAATCAACACCACAGTTCAAACTTAAGCGTAAAAGTGATCTCAAAACCTCACCATAAAATGAATCAAAATACAATCAAGTGCAACAGCAGCAAAATGTTGCAAAACAGTGCATGAAACACTGGCAATACAGAATGGCAGTCGTGCCTGCTGAACAGCAATATGTGGCAGTACCTACGGTTGTGGTGCAAATAAAAGGAATGAGCTACACAATCAAGTGCAACAGCAACAAAATGTTGCAAAACAGTGCATGAAACAATGGTAATACAGAATGGCAGTCGTGCCTGCTTAACAGCAATATGTGGCAGTACCTGCTGTTATCGTGCAAATGAAAGGAATGAGCAACACAATCAAGTGCAACAGCAACAAAATGTTGCAAAACAGTGCATGAAACACTGGTAATACAGAAATGGCAGTCGTGCCTGCTTAACAGCAATACGTGGCAGTAACTGCGGTTATGGTGCAAATGAAAGGAATAAACAACAACGAATTTTACCGACTAGTACCCAGTGCCAGGGAGTACAAACAAGTACAGTATAGCGGTCGTGCCTGCGCATGAGCGCGTATATGGCAGTACCCACAAATAAAATGTCATAAGTAATACAAACAAGTAACGTATAGCGGTCGTGCCTGCGTATGAGCGCGTATATGGCAGTACCCACAAATAAAATGTCGTAAGTAAAGTTCTGGAGTGTTGCCAAACGGACACAGATCCTATGCAAAACACACCAACGATAAGCTAACGGCTTACTAGGCAGCCAGATTACACATTTCTACTAGTAATGAGAAAATTTATTTTCAAGTGACAACTCAGACACATGAAAGGCTTAGCCTAGGTTCGATAAATGACACCAACGTTTTTCTTTCCAATCTATGAGCAGCCAATGCTTGAATATAAAACACAATTATAAGCAAAATACTTAATATGCTTTCTCCCAATTCCTAAATCCCAAGGAAATATAAACAATTCTTAACAAGTATCTCCCTTTCACGGATATATAAAACACGAATGCTTTAAAACTCAGTCTTATCACGCAAATAAATGAAATTTTAAATAACACGTCTTCTCGTCATGCAAAATTTCTTATTGCTGTTACCACATAATCTCATGTATATTTCCTGAAATTTTGTTTACCACATGGGAAACAAGAAAATATTAGTTATCGTAATTAATATTGAAAATAAAAAAGAATTTTTGATCCGCAACGTCTCTAGCGATAAAATTATTGTGTGCAGCCTATGATTCATTCAATTCAATAATCGAGCCAATGGTAATAGGGTTTTATGTGCAATGTTAAAAAGCAAAAAATAAATAAATTTATCAAAATCAGTCTGTCTGTTCGGGTCCCTGTTCGGGCGCCAATCTTGTTGGGTTGGGGATGGTAGAGTGTTGCTAAGATCCTGTTTTACTAAGGGTACTCAAAGTACTGAGCTCGGTTAAGAGCTCACAATCAGACAGGACAGATATTTGCACTTGAACACCCCACATGTAATACCATAACTCGGTTAAATGAAACTCAGAATTCAACTTTCTTTTAATTTTGGAAATGCAATGACAACAGATATGAAATAAATTTCTCAAATTAAATTTTATGAAATGCTGCCTCGAATCATGG
Source organism: Halocaridina rubra (assembly GCA_037179515.1). NCBI lineage: Eukaryota > Metazoa > Arthropoda > Malacostraca > Decapoda > Atyidae > Halocaridina > Halocaridina rubra. The sequence goes on along the minus strand of JAXCGZ010017335.1, from coordinate 61,726 downwards.
AGGTGGTGAGCACGATTTTGTTTCCTGGCACCACGGACGTATGCCAAGACTTTGGCCTCAACTCGACGATTACCTCTGTCACACAGGCAGAGTAGAATAGAGGACACTGCAATTGCAGAAACAGAAACGACACACTGTTAATAATGGGTAACTGAAAGCATGAACACAAATATATTGAGTTTCCAATATTATTCTACTGGATGAAAATATATTGGTTATTCACAGCTAACCAGAAATATTTATGCTACAATTATAGCATAGAAAACCATTAATTCTTTACTGGTATTAAAGGAAAACAATTTATGCACAATAAATGAAGAATAAGCAAGACAAATACAGCACTGTATGTATTCCTTAAATTGTGGGCAACCACAAAATTTGCAATGCTTATTTCTGATTTGCAATTAATATGGTAAAACACCTAATTAGGATAAAGGAAGAGTCTACGAAATAAATACATTATTAATTCACTTTTGGTTGTCAAGAACTGTTTGCAATGAAAAAGAGGGTGCAAAACCACCTTTTGAAGTATTTGCAACTTATAACTCAAAACACTTTATCCCCAACATATGAAGAATTAGCAAGATAAATACAGTATGCATTCATTAAATTGTGGTTAACAGGAAATATTTGCAAAGTCAACAGGGTAAAATTACATTTTAATTATTTGCAGTTTATAGCATAAAATACATTAGTTAAATGATTAATTATTTGCAATTTATATAGCAATTAGCTTTATTCACGAGTTTTTGACGTAAAACACTTTATTTACGATGATAGAAAGAGGTGAAATGAAATTAGAATTTATTAGGAAAAGGGATAGATTTTTACAGGCTCATAACCAGTCTTCAGAGGATGAGATTTTCGTTTATCACATTCAATGAAAAGAAACTTCTTAGCAATGTATATCAGCTGTAATTTCCAGGTTAAGGAATTAACTTTGGCAAGTGAGATTCCAGTTAGGTAATCTACATGTCATTTGTATGGGAATGGAATCTGAGAAAAAAAATTCCTAAGATTTAGCCAGTAACGAAGTAACTAATTCTCGAAAAACCAATTTGCTTGACCCACGAGTTTTACCATACACTATCCCTCACCTTGTTGTGCCAGATGAATTCCTGTGAAGATGCCACGTAAATAAGGTTTGAAATAAACTTAGACTGCTCTGGCGAGATGTTGCCTCTGCGGTGTTTGGGTTCCAAAAGAGGAGGCTTCATTGTCCCTCCTGGTGACATCATCTATAGGATATATTTCTAGAGCTCTGATATCATTTAAGGGCTACTTTAGTGGTGGTCCCTGGCAGGCAATTATAGCAGAGACGCAAGGGAGAGACAGTATTATTAGGTGCAACCAGTGGAAGCAAATAAAATAAAACGAGAATAATAATGGAATGTTAGGTTACTGGTAAACAATCTCTAGAACGTTCTTGGCTCGTAGGAGACGGAATTTAAGTACTCAAATAATAAAGAAGCTACTGATATATCTAGACAGGCTAATGACATAACAGCAAGGTCAAATTTATAACAAAATTATCAGCAAAAGCAATTTTTATAATAAGAAAATTGTAAACAAAACGTATCTGGTGAGTTCTATGAAGATGTGAAAAAGTAGGAGCAGCCTTTATATCAGGTCTATACTTCTACACGTACAAGAAGAGTAAATAAGGTATATTTAATATTAGCGTTAAGCTAATATATAATTTGCAAATAATCATAATCTGCAAAAGTCAAGAAGTGGGAATTATTTTTTTTAGTTAGAAACATGACAGTTAAGTTACTAAATTAATTAATAAGGCATCTAACAGCCTCTGGTGACTTTGAGCGAAACACTCTGTCACCTATATTGTGCCAGGGATACTTTAGTGGTAGTCCCTGGCAGGCAATTATAGCAGAGATGCAAGGGAAAGACAGTATTTAAGGGGCAACAAGTGGAAGCAAATAAAATAAAACGAGAATAATTATGGAATATTTTTGTTACTGGTAAACAATCTCTGGAATCTTTTTTGCATTGTAGGAGATGGAATTTAAGAATTCAAATAATAAAGAAGCTACTGAAATGTATCTAGACAGGCTTATGACATAACAGCAAGGTCAAATTTATAACAAAATTATCAGCAAGGACAATTTTTATGATAATTTATTAGCAAGAGCTATTTTGTCATAAGAAAATTGTAAAAGAAAACGTATCTGGGGCGGGCACAATATCAAAGAATAGCCTCACCTTATTTTTTGCGTGTCGTAAAAGGTGACTAAAAGTGGACGGGGCGGGGGGACTAGGAATCCCCCACTTGTATCAACCTCCTGCAAGACGTCAAAGTAGAAGGGGAGTAGAGGGGAGAATAACTTCTCCCAATACTCTAGTTTTGGGGTGATTACCTAATTGTGATTACCTAATTGTGTTTATGGGAAAGAGCCCAAAGCTCGTATCTTCCCGTCTCCTGATCGGTTCCATTTTATACTTAGTGATACTTATCATACCTGTCCTTAAAACTATGGATTGAGATAGCATTAACTACCTCCTCACTTAGCGAATTCCAATTATCAACTACTCTTACACTGAAAAAGTATTTCCTTACATCCTGCAAAGAAGTTTTCTTACCAAGTTTCAAACTATGACCTCTACTTCTAGAGCCAGCCATATCAAAATATCGATCCCTATCCACTCTATCATAACCATGAAGGAATTTAAAGACTGTCACCATATCCCCCCTCACTCTTCTAGCTTCGAGTGATGGTAAGTCTAATTCCCTCAGCCTCTCATCATAACTGAGATTGCGTATTTCTGGCACCAGTTTCGTGGCATGTCTTTGAACTTTTTCAAGCTTAGCTATGTGCTTTTTCAAGTGCGGATTCCAAAAGGGGGCTGCATATTCGAGTTTTGGCCTCACATAGGTTACATAAATATTTCTGAACATTTCTTTGTCCATGTGCCTGAAGGCTACCCTTACATTTGATAAGAATGCATATGCTGCCCTTACTATGCCATTTATATGTATTTCTGGAGACAAATCTGCCAGTATGTTTACTCCTAGATCTCTCTCATTTTCTGTCTCTTGAAGTTGTACTCCAGCCGCCGAGTAGTCAAGCTTGGGCCTTCTTGCACTTGTACCCATTCTCATTACCTTACATTTTGAAGTATTGAATTTCATTAGCCACTTTTCTGACCACTCATGCAGATTATTTAGATCCTCCTGAAGTTCTCTACCATTGTTCTCGTTTTTTACTTTCTTCACAATCTTTGCATCATCTGCAAACATATTCATGAATGAATTTACAGACTCTGGTAGGTCATTTACATATACAAGGAACAAAAGTGACCCTAAAACTGAACCCTGTGGAACTCCACTACTAACTCTTCTCCATTCAGACACTGAGTGTCTTACTCTAACCCTCTGTTCCCTTCCTTCTAAGTAAGTTTTTATCCATTCCAAAACATTTCCACCTATTCTAGCCATTGATTTCAGCTTCCTAATAAGTCTCCCATGTGGAACAGTGTCAAACGCTTTCTGGAAGTCTAGGAATATGCAATCTGCCCAGCCCTCTCTCTCCTGTAAGATTTGGCTTACCTCATCATAAAATTCTAATAAGTTTGTTACTGTTGATCTACGTTCTCTGAAGCCATGTTGCCTCACTGACAAAAAGTTGAAGGATTCCAAGTGAAGAGAGATATGTTTCCTTAGTAGTTTCTCCATAACTTTGCAAACTATGCTGGTCAAGGAAACAGGTCTATAGTTCAGAGCCGTATCCCTCCTTCCCTTTTTGAAGATAGGTATCACATTTGCTTGTTTCCAGCATCTTGGAATCTCCCCCGACTCCAGTGACTCCTTAAATATGATACTTAGTGCCACTGATATTGTGTTTGCGCATTTTTTAAGCACAGGAGGGGATATGTCATCGGGACCTGTAGCTTTATGAACATCTAAATCCATCAGCGCTTTGCATACCTCTGTGGCTGTAAGGATGATGTTCTTAAATACCGGCCCTTGAGCTTCTATCACTGCAATCTGAGGGGGTGGGGTATTTTCTACTGTAAATACTGACTGAAACACCTTGTTCAATTCTTTGCAGATCTCTTCATCCGTCTCAGTGATGCTTCCATCCGCTCTCTTTAGCCTTAAAACCTGTTCTTTTACCTTCAGTTTTCCTCTGATAAAGCTGTGGAAAAGCTTGGGATTTTCCTTAGCCTTCCTAGTGATGTCCCTCTCATAATCTCTCTCTGCCTCTCTCCTTTTACTTAGGTAGTCATTTCTTGCTCTTTTGTAGGTTTGCCAGGCATTTATGTTTTTTCTCCTCCTATACCTTTTCCAGCATTTGTCTCTCCACTCCTTAGCTCTTTTACACCCATTATTGAACCATTTCTCTCTGGCATGAATTACACCTACTTTGGTGACAGGTATGCAGCAATCTACTATCTTCCCATATTTCTCACAAAAGATGTCATACATTTCTTGTACAGATTTGTTGTAAAATAAGGTTCTCCAGTCAATAACTGCAAAAAGCTCATTCATTTTGATGTAATCTCCTTTCGGATAGTTCCTCCTCGTCCTCAGTGCCTCTACTCTCAGGAAGAATATCTTCAATGATATACTCCATCAACAACACACAGTGGTCACTCTTTCCAATTGGTGGTTCATACTCAATTTTTTCAATATCCAACACATTATCTGTGAACACTAGATCAAGTAGTGATGGCTCATCCCCACCCCTGGCCCTTGTTGGTTCCATTATATGTTGGTGTAGGAAATTCCCTTGTACGCAATCTAGGAATCTTGCCCCGAATGAGTCCTCACCACTGTGTGGGTCAAGATTTATCCAATCTATCTCTTTATGATTAAAGTCTCCCATAATCAAAAACCTAAATTTTTTTTACCGTGCCATGTTAACAACTGAGTTTATGACTTCAATAGTACCTATATGACTTTCCTTATAAACTTCAAGCCTATTTTGGTTCCTTGGTGGGTTGTATACAACAGTTATTATAATGCTCTCTGACCCAGTATTTATGCGAGCAACAAGAAATTCCTTGAACTCACTTTCTATAGCCAAGTTTATTTCTTCGACTTGAATCCTTTCACTTATGAGCAGTGCTATCCCTCCACCAGTCCTCTCAGATCTTTCAACCCTTAGTATTCTGAAACCCTTAGGAAAAATTGTGACACTGTTTATGTCCTCACTCAACTTAGTCTCTGTAATTGCTACTATATCTGCCTTACTGTTGTGAATCCGATCTTTTAATTCTACTGCCTTACCAGCTAATCCATCAGCATTTGTGTATAACAATCTTAATGAGGCCCCATCCCCTGATCTTCTGTCATTATCTTTTTATCTCCCCTTTGTCTGGAAGAACTCTGTAATGAAAATTTTTCTTCTCTTCTTCATTTCTTTCATCATTTAACCTTCTTGCCTCTTGCAACAAGTTTTTGATCTTTCCCATCTCTTCCTGTGTTCTGTATTGTCTAATGAACACTTCTTTGAATTCTTGAAGGTCTTTTAGACTCTTTTTTCTCAACAATATTTCCCTACATGTTTCCCCTCTCTCAAAGGTTACTTTTGTTGGTCTCGGCTTTCCTTCCCTCGAATATTTACCTAGTTGGTGTATGTTTACAATATCCTCGGGACCGCATACTACTCCAAGCTTTCTTATCAGGTCTACAACCCTAGCTTTATTTTCTTCAAGTCTCCCCTGCCATGTTGGTTCCTGGGACTCGCTTATGCCTTAGATTACCACTGTCTTCTCCTTATCAAGTGCCTGTCTGATGAGTGGGTTTGCCCTTTCCATCACAACGTCTTTCATTTTTTCGATTACTGTCTCTTTATAGTCAACTGTTTGTATGTTTTCCAGTGCCACCACCTTTACAGCCTCTTTTACTGCCACATTCCCCTTTAGTGCATCAGCAAAGGAAGTTTTCATGGCATCATTTTCCATATTCAGCTCCTGGAACTCTTTTCTGAACTGCTCAATGTTTTCCTTAATCTGGACATTCCAAGCAGCAATCTCGTCTCTCTCAGAAGAGAGCAGTGAACTAACATCTAATTCCTTTAGGTTGTCATTCAGCTGTTTGCTTTTGTCTTCTTGTTTAGAAAGTCTAGATTCTAGTTCACTCTTTTCCCCCTCCAGGTGTCTAAATGTGCGTGGTTGTAGTACGATAGAGAGCAAAAGATGTGAGATTGGATATATGTTTGGTAAGAGGAGGATGGATGTATTGGCATTGTGTGAGACGAAGATGAAAGGAAAAGGAGAAGTGGCATTTGGTGATGTGATGGGTAGGGTGTCTGGGGTTGAATGGGGGAGAGCGAGAGAAGGTGTGGCATTATTGCTGAGTGAATGGATGGTAAATCAGGTAGTGGAATGGAAAGAAGTGTCATCAAGGCTGATGTGGGTGAGGGCTAGGATAGGAAGGGAATGTTGGGCTTTTGTTAGTGCGTATGGGCCAGGATGTGAGAGAAGTGAGGAAGAGCGGGATGAATTCTGGAATGAGTTAACTAGATGTGTGGATGGTCTGAGTAGAAGGAACTATGTAGATGTGTTGGGTGACTTGAATGCCAGAGTGGGTGATGGAGAGATAGAAGGTGTTGTAGGAAAGTATGTGGTACCAGGTGGGAATTAGAGTGGCGAGAGACTGTTAGATATGTGTGTGGAGCAAGAGTTGGTGATAGGTAATAGTTTATTTAAGAAGAAGTTAATAAATAAGTATACATGGATGAGAGTGGCAAATGGAAGAGTGAAAAAAAGAGCATTGATGGATTATGTGTTGGTAGCAAAGAGCATGATTGGTAGAGTGAAAGATGTACATGCATTCAGGGGTGTGGCTGCTGGGATGTCTGGTCATTTTTTGATTGAAGCAAAAGTGGTAGTAGCAAAAGAGTGGGGAAATAGTGTGGGGGGATGTAGAAGGGAAATAGTGAAGGTGGAAGAGTTGAAAAAAGCCAGAGAGGAGACAGGAATATCAGGACAGGTTGAGAGTGGCATATGACAGGGTGAAAGAAAGAGAAGTTGGGGAGTTAGGGGAGGAATGGGGGTTGATGAAAGAATGTTTTGTGGGACATGCAAGTGATGTGTGTGGAAAGAGGTTTGTTGGAGGTGGCATGAGGAGGGGCAGCAAGTGGTGGAATGAAGGGGTGAAAATGAAGTTGGAAGAGAAGGGCTTTTGAGGAATGGCTGCAGTGTAAAAGTAGGGAGAAGTATGAAAGATATAGGGAGAAATATGTGGAAACCAGGCGGAAGGTAGAGGGAGAGAAGAGGTTGGCAAATGTTAGGTGGGGACAGGATTTTAGTAGGTCATATGAGGAGAATAAAAAGAAGTTTTGGAAAGAAGTGAAGAGAGCAAGGAAGGGTAGGATCGAGGATGGAAGAGACAGTGAAAGATGTGAATGGACAGATGTTAAGAGGGAACGATGCAAGGAAAAGATGGGCAGAATATTTTGAGTGCTTGTTGAATGTTGAGGAAGATAGAGAGGCAGCTATAGTGGCAGTGGGAGGGGTTCAAGGGCCAGTAATGGGAGATGAAAATGAGAGAGAGATTACAAGAGAGGAGGTGAAAAGGGCATTGTATGAAGCGAAAGCAGGTAAAGCACCTGGAATGGATGGTGTGAGAGCGGAGATGTTGAAAGAAGGGGGTGTGACTGCATTGGAATGGTTAGTGAGAGTGTTTAATATATGCTTTATGTTGTCATTGGTGCCAGTGGATTGGGTGATTGCCTGTATAGTGCCCCTATACAAAGGTAAGGGAGATATGTATGAATGCAGTAATTTTAAGGGTATAAGTTTGTTAAGTGTGGTAGGAAAAGTGTATGGTAGGATACTGGTTAATAGGATTAGGGATAAGACAGAATATGTGATCGCAGAAGTGCAGAGTGGTTTTAGGAGAGGTAGAGGTTGTATAGATCAGATTTTTATAGTTAGGCAGTTATGTGAGAAATATTTAGCAAAGGGTAAGGATGTGTATTTTGCATTTTTGGATCTGGAGAAATCATATGATAGAGTTGATAGAGAGGCTATGTGGAATGCTTTGAGATTATATGGAATCAATGGTAAATTGTTGCATGCAGTGAAGAGTTTGTATGAGGGTAGTAGAGCTTGTGTTAGGGTAGGGAATGAAGTGAGTGAGTGGTTTCCAGTGAGTGTGGGACTGAGACAGGGATGTGTGATGTCACCATGGCTGTTCAATTTGTATATTGATGGAGTTGTAAGAGAGGTGAATGAGCGAGTGCGTGGTCGAGGTTTGAGAATGGTAGATGGGGATGATAACGAGTGGGAGCTGAATCAGTTGCTGTTTGCAGATGATACTGTGGTGGTGGCAGATTCAGAGGAAAAGCTGTGTCAGTTAGTGTCAGAATTTGGAATGGTGTGTGAGAGAAGGAAGCTGCGAGTGAATGTGGGAAAGAGTAAGGTTATGAGGTGTACAAGAAATGAAGATGGCGCTGGATTGCATGTTATGTTGAATGGAGAGGCACTTGAGCAGGTTAATCAGTTTAAGTATTTAGGCTCGGTTATAGCTGCAAATGGTGGAGTGGAAGCAGATGTGTGTCACAGAGTGAATGAAGGATGTAAAGTGTTGGGTGCATTGAAAGGAGTGATGAAGAATAGAGGGTTGGAAATGAATGTTAAGAAAGTTTTGTATGAGAAAGTGGTTGTGCCAACTGTGATGTATGGATCAGAGTTATGGGGTATGAAAGTAAGTGAGAGATGGAAACTAAATGTGTTTGAGATGAAATGCCTGAGGAGTATGATTGGTGTATCTTGATTGGATAGGGTTAAGAATGAAGTGGTGAGAGCAAGAACGGGTGTGAGGAAAGAAATTGCAGCCAGAGTAGATATGAATGTTCTGAGATGGTTTGGCCATGTGGAAAGGATGGATGATGAAAGGCTGGTGAAAAAGGTGATGAATGCGAGAGTTGATGGGAGAAATGCTAGAGGGAGGCCTAGGTTTGGATGGATGGATGGAGTAAGGAGAGCCCTGAATGATAGGAGGATGGATGTGAGGGAAGCAAGCGAGCGTGCTAGGAATAGGAATGAGTGGCGAGCGATTGTGACGCGGCTCTGATGGGCATTTGCTGTTACCACGGGGCTGCATCTTACAGAGATAAGCCCTGTGGTAGGGGCAGTAGGAGGAGCTGGCAGTTGTGAAGCGACACAGGTTGTGGAAGAGCCGGGAGGATGGGCTGTGACACTCCAGCAGTGCCATCTGAACGGTCGCTAGCTCCCTCGTCATTGCCCATAGAACAAAGTAATCCCCCTATTTGTTTTCCTTTCTTGATGTCGGCTACCCTCCAATTAAAGGGGGAAACAGCCAAGGTATATGTATGTATGTATGTATGCTTGGGGCAACCTTTATATCAGTATTATGCTTTCTACATGTGTTAGAATATTAAATAAGGTATATTTAAAATTAGCTATAAGCTAAAATATAAATTGCAAATAATCATAATCTAAAAAAGTCAAGGAGTGGGAACTCTTTTTAGTGAGAAAAATGACAGTTAAGTTACTAAATTAACTAATAAGGCATCTAACAGCCTCTGGTGACTTTGAACAAAACACTCTGTCACAAAGGCCCTTTCTAGAGAATATTGAATTAGAAAAATTCTACTACAGAAGGCGAAAAAAGAACAGAGGAAGTTATGGTGACTTCATTGTTATTATGAGGGATGAGATATTCTTCTCATGAAAAAGAACAAATGAACAATAAGAATGGGATCCACCACTGGAACATATCATACTATTAGGAAAAGTGAACAAGTCTTATAAACAAAACATTAAATGACATGCAAAACATGAAAGAAATGTTAACAAATTGAAATTTCCAGAGAATTAAAATCACAATTAGATATCAGTGAATATCAATATTTAAGTTTAAGAATGCTTTACATGCAATAAAGCAATAAAATAATATATATAAAAAAAATACAGTATACTCAAATGGAAAATTTGAATCAAGTCGTCATTAACATTGGTGACTGGATTTAAAACAGTTTCAGCTATTCAACACTAGAGTATAAAGTTTCGGCCATGTTCTGGCTTTCAGAATCCCAAAATGAGAAATATAAAACTACAATCAAAGAAATATTCTTCATCTTTTTCGTCTTCCATTAGGAATAACGTTTGTATGCTAAAATAAACAAGTACAGTACAATATTAAAGACATAAAAGATAAACATAAAAAATAAACAACACATCATAGAAGTAATCTTTACCAACTAGTCAAATTGAGGCTAACAGCACCAGCTTCCTCATTTGAGGGTAACGACCGTCGACTTAGTAGATCAGCGAGGTCATTGTCCTTTCCATCAACATGTTGGGCAGTGAATTTGAAAAGATTCAGGTAAAGTGCCCACCTTTTCAGGCGAAGATTCAGCTTGTCTGCAGTCTGTAAATATAGGAGAGGACGGTGGTCAGTTCTCAGTGTAAAATGTTGGCCATGCATGTGGACTTCAAATTTCTTTATGGCCCAATATGCAGCTAGAGCTTCCTTCTCAACGGTGGAGTAATTTCACTCTGCAGGGCGAAGCCTACGACTTGCATATTGCACTGGAGCTACTTCTGCTAAGTTGTCTGATCAGGCTTGCAAGAGTACGGCACTCAGACCTTCGTCTGAGGCATCGGTCTGCAAGATAAATGGAAAATCAGACTTAGCCAGTTGTAATACTGGCACACCTGCTAATGCTTCTCGAAGCTTGAAAAATGCTCTCTCCACTTCGTCTGTATATTGGACAGGGGAGGTTTTACCTTGCTTTGAGGAGGTCATTTGCTGCAAAGGGGCAGCGATAGTATTAAAGTATGGAATGAACCTTTGGTAGTAGCCGACACTACCCAGGAATTATCTCAGTTGAGTGACAGTAGCAGGTTTCTCCATATCCTTAATAGCTTGTACCCTGTCTTGTAAAGGGGACATGACTCCTTCTCCGACCAAGTGGCCAATATATTGTAATTGCGTGAAATGAATCTCACATTTGAAAGGCTTTAAATGAAGTCCATGCTAGTTCAGACGAGTGAGAACTCTGCGAAGAGTCTCGAGGTGCGATGACCAATCCTGAGAATGCACTAGGATGTCGTCTATAAAGCATGAAACATTGTCGAGGTCCTGTTGTACTATTCTCATGAGTCTGCTGAAGCAGCCAGGGGCATTTACCTTACTAAAAGGCATGACCCTGAACTGGTATAGACCATATCATGTAGAAAAGACTGTGAGAGGATTGGTAGTCTCGCTCAGCGGGACTTCCCAAAATCCATTGGCCAGATCCCACTTGGACAGGTAACGGGCTTGGGAGAGCAACGAGAAAATATGCTCGGCATCAACAATGGGCTCTCCATCAAAGATGGTATGGGAGTTAAGCTTACGACAGTCAACGCAGAACCTGTGACTGCCATCTCGATTACGCACTGCCAATAATGGCGAACATCAAGGTGAAATGCACTTTTCAACTATTCCGAGGAGGACCCAGGTGTCAAGATCTTCCTTCAGCCGTACAGACAGCTGGTGGGGAAGGCCATAGGAATGCCGAAATGGCTCTGGATCAGTCAATCTGACATGATGCTGATGGGTAGCGGTAATGCCTGGGAGTTAATTGAAGACGTTCTCATAGTCCTCTAATAGCTTGTTCAGCTGTTCCCGTTGACTCGGTTGCAATCTGGAGTTAATAATGTAATTACTTACACTTTCCTTTCAGTGTGTGGGAATGGCAGGATCCTTACCATCATCAAAAGCTAAGCTTATGTCTTCAATTGCGAGGGCGGTGGCGGTGGCCAGAGGGGCTTCTTCCGAAAAACTCCACTCCCGTAAGTCTGTCTCCACTGCAAGGGTGGAGTATTCCAATATAGGAAGTAAGGGGTGGCTATAATGGAGCACCTGTGTTGCTGCAGCCTTGGAGGTTCTGTTGATGCTGAGGGCATCTATAGGGGTTGCTGAGAGTGCCAGCTCAGGATCCCTGTGGCCTCCAGGTCCTCAAAATACAGCTTCAGCTGGTTAATGTGGTATTTCCGGTTATTGCCATCAACATTTAGCATATAATTGTCAGGGGTCACCCGGTGTACCACAGTGTACGGTCCTTTCCAATATAGCATTAGCTTGCGAGTATCTGTTGGAATAAGTAACAGAACTTGATCTACAGGTGTCAGGGCACGATGCCAGGCACGCTTGTCAAAGAGGAGCTTTGCAGCCTGCTGGTGACCCTTAATGGTTAATTGTGCAGTTTTACAAGCCTTTTTGAGATGGGACGAAAACTTCAAAACATACTCATTAACGTCCCTATCGTCATCTTTGATGGTAGGCGAATCCCAACATTCTGCCAAGAATTCCACTGGGCCTCTGACCTTATGACCATAAATCAGCTCGAAAGGCGAGTATCCAGTAGTGTCATGGGGCATGTCTCTGAAGGAGAAAAGTGCAGCAATGACATACTTGTCCCACTGCCTAATTATATCTATCACTAGCTTGCGCAAACATCGCTTCAATGTCCCGTTATAGCGTTTGCATGCTCCATTTGATTGGGCATGATAGAAGCTCGTACGAATGTGCTTCATTTCTAAGAGGTTACAGAAAGCCTCAAAGTGCCTAATTGTAAACTGACTTCCATTATCTGAAGTGACCTTCTAAGGAAAGCCAAACCTGGAGCAGATTTCAAATAGGGCATGAGTGACTGCTTCAGTCATGATAGAAGACAGTAGCACTGCATCTGGGTACCTTGTTGCCAGGTCGACATATACAAGAAGGAACTGTTTCCCCGTTGACGAAGCTGGGTTAATAGAACCTAATATGTCAATAGCGACCTTGGAAAATGGCTCCATTGAGAGCTTAGTTATCCCCATGGGAACTTTCGGTACCAGTGCTGTAGAGGTGAATTGACAGACAGGGCAGGAGCCCACGTATCTGTCTACCTCGGCGTACATGTTTGGCCATGCAAAAGCCTTCTGAAAGACGTGCCGAGTTTTTGCTTTGCCTCTGTGTCCACTCATAGATAAATGGTGTGCCAAATACATAGCCTGGCGGTGCAACGAAGCGGGCACCACCAAATGTGTAAAGGTGTGGCCATCTTTAGTCACATGCCTACAAAGTACTCTATCTTCAAGGGCGTAAGTGATCTGGCCTCCTCCTCTCACAGTGAAGGTTCTTCCCTCGGTGGCATGTTGCATTCAGTGTTTGAGGCTGGGGCAGTCTTGCTGCAATTTGGCAAAGTCTGGACGGGACTTCAGTGGCTCTAGTGGTGCATCATCTGGCAAAGGAAGGGGAAACTCTCCACGTTCCACATTACGTGTACTAACTGCGGCAGAGTCAACGGAGTCAGCCAGAGAATCGTCCAAATTCTTGGCATCAAGGCCAGCAGTTACTTCTGAAATGGTTTCATGTGACTTCCCCCGAGGGATGTTATAATGAGAAATGTCCTTATGGTAGAGGTTTGCCTGGAAGATAGGACCTAGGTTCAGTACAAGACCCAACAAGACAGGGTACATAAGACCAATCATTGCCACAGCTGGGGCTTTTCCCTTGTAGAATTTGCAATCCAGGTCAATGACACAGCAGCGTCGTATTTGGGGTGTTCCTTTAGCAACCCGCACACGAACGACTTTGCCGGTGAAATTTTCATCCCTGCCGAATCTCTCATCAACAAATATGCCATTGGCCCCTGTGTCGAGGGCTATCTCAACTTCCACACCATTTATAGTTCCTAGGCAAATTGGGTTCAGCTGCGGATCATCATATTCGGTGAGTGACCGGACGGCTATGCGGGCAGCCACTGTGTGAGGGAGCATGGTAGCTCTTAGAGTTTGGCTGAAAACCCTGGGAAGATGGAGCAGAGTAATGGCCCTTGCCTCTGAACTGCTGAGGCTTAGGTCTTACCAAGTCATCCTTCTTGAGTGTGGGTGCATGGCTGTAATGAGGCCTAGGAGTGTGAAGAGGATGGGCTGGATGATGTGAGCTCTGCAATGGGCCATTGTGCTTCCCATTCCTGTGATCTCCTTTCCGGTGAGAATCATGGCCTGCTGCGAGGGAGAAGAAACTCTGAGGACGAGCCTTGGAATCGGCCCTTCTTGCCCTCATAACATCACAGAGACGTACTCCGGGCTGGTTGTGCTGGAGGTACTCATCCACAGCGGCTAAACTTTTCTTGTTGTTGATCTTATCCTTAAGCTGAGTCCTTACATATGCAACAACATCCAGAGGGAGGTCATTGGCAATTGCATCAAACATCAAGAATGCATACAACATCTCACTAGGACACTTTGCAACTCACAACCAATCATTAAACAGGAGAGCCTTGCATTTGCCAAAGGAACTACAGTTCTCCTCCTTCAATGGGAGAGCAGAAATATACCTAGCACGACACTCAGCTAGTGAAAATTTCTGCGAGGCCAGAAGTGTGCTTTTAACATTCTCATAGTCCCTCAGTTGTGTTTGGTTCATTCACCAGGGCGAGCAGACTGGGTGGTGTGGAGGCGAGCAGCCAACAACTCCTCTCAGCCTCTGTGCCTACGCTAGCTGTCGCAAGACTTTCGAAAGAGCGGATGTAAGTAGCAAATGGTTGCTTGCTGTCGTCTTCATATTTCTGTATTGTGGGGTGGGGTCTCTCACGAGGCTGGTACCCATTTCCAGTTGAAGAACCACTGTCTGGAAATCCCGCTCGAAGGCGAGCAAGCTCAAGCTCATGTTCGCGTTGGGCTTGTGCCTGTGCCTCATCGTAATCGCGTTTGCCTTGTCACTGGGTTCTTCTCCAGCTTATCTTGGCGTTCAACCATCTTCTCATGAGCCCTTTCGAAGAGCTTCTGTCTTGGGAAAAACTGCATTTCTTGCCCCTAGCCATCGTCACGTTCAGGTAACACTCCTCATCGAATGTTTCGATGGTTTCCTGTGACTACCTGATTTCCATGTTTGTTTTCTGTGACTGCCCAGTTGCCATGATGGTTTCGTAAACAGTCAATAATGAAGTGCCAAAAAAAAAAAAACTAACAAATCTCTACAATAGTAGAAAAAAAATTAAAGAACCACACAACACCAAGGAGAGAAAAAAATTCAACACCACAGTTTAAACGTAATCGTAACGGTGATCTCAAAACCTCACCATAACCGTGACTCAAAATACAATCAAGTGCAACAGCAGCAAAATGTTGCAAAACAGTGCATGAAACACTGGTAATACAGGATGGCAGTCGTGCCTGCTTAACAGCAATATGCGGCAGTACCTGCAGTTATGGTGTAAATGAAAGGAATGAGCAACAACCAATTTTACCGACTAGCACCCAGTGCCAGAGAATACAAACAAGTAAAGCATAGCGGTCGTGCCTGCTTAACAGCAATATGCGGTAGTACCTGCAAAAGAGCACAAATCCTATGCAAAATACACCAAATATAAGCTAATGGCATACAAAGCAGCCAGATTACACATGTCTACAAGTAATGAGAAAATTTATTTTTTGAGTAACAACTCAGACACATGAAGGGCTTAGCCTAGGCTCAATAAACGACACCAAAAGTTTTTCTTCCCAATCTATGAGCAGTCAATGCTTGAATATAAAACTCAATTATAAGAAAAATACGTAATATGCTTACTCCCAATTCCTAAATCCTAAGGAAATATAAACAATTCTTAACTAGTATCACCCTTTAATGGATATATAAAACACGAATGCTTTAAAACTCAATCTTATCACGCAAATAAATGAAATTCTAAATAACACGTCTTCTCGTCATGCAAAATTTCTTAATTCTGTTATCACTTAAGCTCATGCAGAATTCCTGAAATTTTGCTTACCACATGGTAAACAAGAAAATATTAGTTAACGTAATTAATTTAAAAAAATAAAAAATAAAATTTCTGAACCGCAATGTCTCTAGTGATAAAATTTTCGTGTGCAGCCTAAGATTCATTCATTTCAATAATTGTGCCAATGGTAATCGGGTTTCATGTGCAATGTTAAAAAGCAAAACAAAAATAAATTTATCAAAATCAGTCTGCTTGTTCGGGTCCCTGTTCGGGCGCCAATATTGTTGTGGGAATGGTGTGTTGTTAAGATTCTGTTTTACTAAGGAGACTCAAAGTACTGAACTCGGTTAAGAGCTCACAAACAGACAGGACGGATATTTGTACTTGAACACCCCACCAGTATACAGTGTTCCCCCGGTTAGTCGCGTTTCTTGGTTCGCGTTCTCACTGTATCGCGTTTTTTATTTTTTAAACAAAACAAAACCAAAAATAATAAGATTATTGTGGCACCGGGATGGGCCAAAAAATGATAAAATAAAACAGACTTTATCAGGTTGCAAAGAGAAACAGAGATGTAGAGTGTAATGACCTGTCAGATGTGAAGGGATTATAAAAGATGTGTAATAAATATCCAGCTCTCTACTGGGTTTTTAATATACCTCTGCATTACTTTCATGATGTCTATTCCAATAATTCTGCTTAGATATTATTATTATTATTATTATTATTATTATTATTATTATTATTATTATTATTATTATTATTATTATTATTATTATTATTATTATTATTATTATTATTGTTGTTATTATTATTATTATTATTATTATTATTATTATTATTATTATTATTATTATTATTATTATTATTATCATTGGCAACAATAATTTTCCTTTGATGATGATTGTTGGGATTATTATCATCATCATTATTATTATTATTATTAAGGGCTCATCATTGTTTGTACATCTGTTTTTTTATTTACTTTTCATGACTGTGTAAAGTGCCCCTCCCTAGTTGGCTGGGACAAAGAGAGTGTGGGAGCTTGGGTAGAGAGAGAGAGAGAGAGAGAGAGAGAGAGAGAGAGAGAGAGAGAGAGAGGAGAGAATCTTTAAGTAACTCTTATTCATTCAACCAAAACTACATTATTTATAGTATAAATAATGGTTTAATTACGAATTCGTAATAATAATAATAATAATAATAATAATAATAATAATAATAATAATAATAATAATAATAATCTCCCCAATCATCATCAAAGGAAAATTATTTTTGCCAATAATAATAATAATGATAATAATGATAATAATTTCTAAGGAGAATTTTTAGAATAGACATCATGAAAGTAATGCAGAGGTATAGTAAACCCAGCAGAGAGCTGGATGTTCATTACACATATTTTATAATCCCTTCACATCTGACAGGTCATTACACTCTCCATCTCTGTTTCTCTTTACAGCCTGATAAAGGCCATTTTATTTTATCATTTTTGGCCTGTCCTGGTGTCATAATCATCGTTAATTTTTTTTATTTTATTTTTTAAAGGCTGATCCTACTTTGCGATTTTCTTGGTTTGCGCCGGGTCCCGGAACCGAACTATCGCGATAAGGGGGGTAACACTGTACCACTACTCGTTTAAATGAAACTCAGAATTGAACTTTCTTTTAATTTTAGAAATGCATTGACATTAAAAGAATTGAATTAAATTTTTTTAAATTAAATTTTATGAAATGCTGCCTTGAATCCTGCAGGTGGTAAGCATGATTTCGTTTCCTAGCACCACAGATGTATGCCAAGACTTTGGCCTCAACTCGACGATAACCTCTGTCAAACAGGCAGAGTAGAATACAGGACACTGCAATTGCAGAAACAGAAACGACACACTGTAAATAATGGGAAACTGAAAGCACGAGCACACATATAATGAGTTTCCAATATTATTCTACAGGATGAAAATATATTGGTTAGTCACAGCTACCCAGAAATATTTATGCTACCATAAGAGCATACAAAACCATTACTCTTTTGCTGGTACTTAAGAAAAACAATTTATTCACAATAGATGAAGAATAAGCAAGACAAATACAGTACTGTATGTTTTCCTTAAATTTTGGGCAACCACAAAAGTTGCAATGCTTATTAATGATTTGCAGTTAATATGGTAAAACATTCTATTTACAATAAAGGAAGAATCTACAAGATAAATAGAGTATTCATTCAATTTTGGTTATCAAGAACTGTTTGCAATGAAAAAAGGGGCAAAACCACCTTTTGAAGTATTTGCAACTTATAACTCAAAACACTTTATCCCAAATATATGAAGAATCAGCAAGATAGATACGGTATGCATTCATTAAATTGTGGTTAACAGGAAATATTTGCAAAGCCAACAGGGTAAAATTACCTTTTGATTATTTGCAGTTTATAGCATAAAATACTAGTTAAAGGATTAATTATTTGCAATTTATATAGCAAATAGCTTTATTCACGAGTTTTTAACGTAAAACACTTTATTTACTATGATAGAAAGGGGTGAAATGAAATTAGAATTTGTCAGAAGGGATAGATTTTCACGGGCTCATAACCAATCTTCAGAGGATGAGAATTTTCGTTTATCACATTCAATGAAAGAAACTTCTTAGCAATGTATATCAGCTGTAATTTCCAGGTTAAGGAATTAACTTTGGCAAGTGAGATTCCAGTTAGGTAATCTACAAAAGTTCATTTGTATGGGAATGGAATCTGAGAAAATTTTGTAGGATTTGGCCAGTAACGAATGTAACTAATTCTCGAAATCCCAATTTGTTTGACCCACAAGCTTTACCATACACTATCCCTCACCTTTTTTGTGCCAGATGAATTCCTGTGAAGATGCCTCGTAAATAAGGTTTGAAATAAGCTTGACTGCTGAGGTGTGTTTTTGCCTCTGGGATGCTTGTCCTCAAAAGGAGGACGCTTCAATGTTCCTCCTGGTGACGTCATCTATTGGATATATTTCTAGAGCAGTATTTGGCTCTTATATTATTCCAGGACTACTTTAGTGGTGGTCCCTGGCAGGCAATTATAGCAGAGACGCAAGGGAGAGACAGTGGAAGCAAATAAAATAAAATGAGCATAATTATGGAAAATTAGGTTACTGGTACACTATCTCTGGAACATTCTTGCGTTGTAGGAGACAGAATTTAAGTATTCAAATAATAAAGAAGCTACTGAAATGTATCTAGACAGGCTAATGACATAACAGCAAGGTCAAATTTATAACAAAATTATTAGCAAGAACAATTTTTATAATAATTTATTAGCAAGAACAATTTTTATAATAATTTATTAGCAAGAACTATTTTATCATAAGAAAATTGTAATGAAAATGTATCTGATAGGCTCGCTGAAGAGAGGGAACGGTAGGAAAACAGGAGTAGGGGGCAGCCTTTATATTGGGATCATGCTTGGGGCAGCATTTATATCGGAATTATGCTTTCTACATGTACAAGAATATTAAATAAGGTATATTTGAAATTAGCTATAAGCCAAAATATAATTTGCAAATAATCATGATCTGCAAAAGTCAAGGAGTGGGAATTATTTTTAGTTAGAAAAATGACAGTTGAGTTACTAAATTAACTAATAAGGCATCTAACAGCCTTTGGTGACTTTGCGCAAAACACTCTGTCACACTGGCCTTGTTTCTATGGTGTAGATTGAGTGAGTGGTCAGACGGTTATGCGGGTCGCTGCTGTGAGAGGGGGTGTGGTGGCTCTTAGGGTTCGGCTGAAAACCTTGGGAAGGTGGAGCAAGGTAATTGCCCTTGCCTCTGAACTGCTGAGGCCTAGGTCTTACCGAGTCGTCCTTCTTGAGTGTGGGTGCATGGTCATAATAAGGCTTAAGAGTGTGAGGAAGATGAGCTGGACGATTGAAGTTCTGAGAAGATCCCTTGTGCTTCCCGTTCTTGCGATCTCCTTTTTTGTGAGAATCATGTCCTGCTGCAGGGGAATTGACACTCTGAGGACGAGGCTTGGGATTGGTCCTCCTTGCCCTCATAAGGTCACAGACATGTACTCCAACCTATTTGTGCTGGAGGTAATCATTCACAGCTGCTAAACTTTTTTCAAAGTTGATCTCATCCTTATGCTGAGTCCTTACATATACAACAACATCCGTAGGGAGGTCATTGGCAATTGATTGAAGCATCAAGAATGGATACCACTTCTCAGGAGGACACTTTGCAATTCGCAACCAATCAATGAAGAGGCGAGCCTTGCATTTGCCAAAGGTACTACAGTTTTCCTCCTTCAATGGGAAAGCGGAGACATACCTAGCATGACACTCAGCTGGCAAAAAGTTCTGCGAGGCAAGGAGGGTGCTTTTAACATTCTCGTAGTCCTTCAGTTGCCTGTGGTTGAGTTCATTGACTAGGGTGAGCAGACAGGGTGGCATGGAGGCGAGCAGCCAATGACTCTTCTCAGCCTCTGTGCCTTCACTAGCAATCGCAAGACTTTCAAAAAAGCGTATGTAAGTATCAAGCGGTTATTTGATGTCATCTTCGTATTTCCGTATTAGAGGGGGCCTCTCATGAGGCTGGTCTCCATTTCCGGGTGAAGGACAACTGTTTAGGATTCTCGCTCGAAGCCGAGCAAGCTGAAGCTAATATTCGAGTTATGCTATTGCCTGTGCCTGTTCGTAATCATGTTGTGATTGTGCCTGCACCTGGTTGTAATTGCGTTGTGCTTGCTTGCTTTCTTGTTTTGCTTGTGAATGCTCCTGCTCACATACTTTCTTCCCCAGCTCGGCTCTGTATTTAGCCATCTTGTTATGAGCCCACTCAAGGAGCGTCGGTCTGTGGGAATAGTCGTATTTCTCACCCATGGCAATCGTCTTCTCAAGGTAACTCTCCTCATTGAATGTTTTGCTGGTTTCCATTGACAGCTTGGTTTCCATGTTGGTTTCCTGTCACTGGGTGGTTGCCATGGTGGATTCCTAAATAGTCAATTATGAAGTACCAAAACTGTCAACAAATATAAAAACAAAATTCTACAATGGTAAAAAAAAAAATTGAAAGAACCACACAACACCAAGGGAATAAAAAAATTCAACACCACAGTTCAAACTTAAACGTAATGGTGATCCCAAAACATCACTATGAAAGTGACTCAAAATACTATCAAGTGCAACAGCAGCAAAATATTGCAAAACAGTTCATGAAACACTGGTAATACAGGATGGTAGTTGCAACTGCTTAACAGCAATATGCGGCAGTACCTGCATTTTGTGACAGAGTGTTTTACTCAAAGTTACCAGAGGCTGTAGTAGATGCCTTCTTTGTTAATTTAGTAACTATTAAGTGTCTTTTTTTATTACTAAAATAATTCTCACTCCTTTCCTTTTGCAGATTAGGTATATTTTCAATTTATATTTCAGCTAATGGCTAATTTTAAATATATCTCATTTAACATTCTTGTACATGTAGGAAGCATGATCCCAATAAATAATCTCCTCCTATTTCTGTTTTCTAATCTTTCTTTTTCCTCTTGAATAAGACCATAATCCTAGCGAGTCTGTTAGATTCGTTTTTTACACAGTTTTCTTATAATGAACTAGGTCTTACTGATAAAGTTTTTATATTATAAAAATTGTTCTTGATGATAATTTTGTCATGAATTTGACCCTGCTGATGTCATTAGCCTGTCTACATACATTTCAGTAGCTTTTATTTTTTATTATTTGAATAGTTAAAATTCCGTCTCCTGCAACACTAAGAATGTTCTAGAGATGGTTCGCCAGTAACTTATTTTGCCCATAATATTTTTCGTTTTATATTTATTTGCCTCCACTTGTTGTACCTAAAATACTGTCTCTCCCTTGCATCTCTGCCATAATTGCCTGCTATGGACACAACTACAGTAACCCTCGAATATTATATCAACAACTTACTTCTCTGGAAATATGTCCTACAGATGACATCACTAGGAGGGACATTGAATCATCCTCATTTGGTGGCCAAACATCCCAGAGGCAAGATCTCTCCTCAGCAGTCAAGCTTACTTCAAACCTTCTTTATGTGGCATCTTCACAGTAATTCATCTGGCACAAACAAAGTGTGAGATATTGTATGGTAAAGCACGTTGGTCAAGCAAATTGGGAATTCAAGAAACAGGTTAAATTTGATACTGGTCAAATCCTTTACTGGTCATATCCTATGCAAATTTTCTCATATTCCATTCCCATACAAAACGACCTTTTTAGCTTACCTAACTGTAATCTCATTTGCCAAACTAAATTCCTTGACCTGGAAATTACCGCTGATGTACATTGATTAGAAATTTCTTTCATTGAATGTGCCAAAAAATAATCTCATCCTCAGAAGATTACTTATTACCACGTGAAAATATATCCCTTTTTTCCTAACAAAATCTACTTTCATTTCACCCATTTTCAATCATTGTAAATAAAGGGCATTATATCAAAACTCGTAAATAAAGTGATTTACTACGAAAATTGCAAATAATTAATCATTTAACTGAAGTGTTTTATGCTATAAACTGCAGATTATTAAAAAGTAATTTTACCCTGTTGGTATTGCAAATGCTTCTTGTTAACCACAATTTAATGAATACATTTTGTATTTATCTTGCTGATTCTGCATATACTGGTGATAAAATATTTTGAATTATAAGTTGCAAATACTTCAAAAGGTGGCTTCGCCCTTTTTGCATTGCAAATATTTCTTGGTAAACAAAATTGAATAAATACTGTATTTATCTCGTAGATTCTCCCTACATGTAAATAAAGTGTTTTACCATATAAATTGCAAATAATTAATAAGCAATTTTGCCCAATTGGCATTGTAACTTTTGTGGAATGCATACTGTATTTGTCTCGCTTATTCTTCATTTATTGTAAATAAATTGTGTTCCTCTAATGCCGTAAAACAATTAATAGTTTTGTGTGCTATTACCTTAGTGCAAATATTTCTGGTTAGCTGTAATTAACCAATATATTTTCATCCAGTAGAATAATATCGGAAACTCATTATTTGTGTGCTCGTGACTTCAGTTTGCCCATCATTAATGGTGTGTCGGTTCTGTTTCTGCAATTGCAGTGTCCTCTATTCTACTCTGCCTGTGTAACAGAGGTGATTCATCGAGTTGAGGCCAAAGTCTTTGCATCCATCTGTGGTGCTGGGAATCGAAATCGTGTTCACCACCTCTGGGATTTGAGGCAGCACTTCATAAGTCTAAATTTAAAATTTGCTCCAGCTCTCCAAAAATTTATTATTTCTTTTTCTTTGTGTTGTTGCATTTCCAAAATTAAAAAAAAGTTGAATTCTATTTTTCATTTAACCGAGTAGTGGTTGCATGGGTAATTTGCTAGATTAATAAATGTCCTGTTTGTTTGTGAGCTCTTAACTGAGCTCAGTACTTTGAGTCCCCTTAATAAAACAGAAAATTAACAAGCTCCCCACACCACATAGTTATGGTGCGGACGAAAGGGATGAGCAATAACGAAATTTACAGAGAAGCACCCGGTGCATGAATATACAAACAAGTAAAATGTAGCTGTCGTGCCTGTGTTTGAGCACATATATGGCAATTCCCACAAATAAAATGTCATAGGTAAAATTCTGGAGTGATGCCAAAAGGGTACAGAGCCTATGCAAAATGCACCAAAGATATGCTAATGGTTTACAAGGCAGCCAAATTGCACATGTGTCTACTAATAATGAGAAAATTTATTTTTGACTGACAAATCAGACACATGAAGAGCTTAGCCAAGTCTCAACAAATGACACCATTTGCTTTAAAACTCGATCTTATCACGCAAATAAATGAAATCTTAAATAACACGGGTTCTCGTCATTCAAAAATGTCTTAATTCTGTTACCACATAATCTCATGTAGATTTCCTGAAACTTTGCTTACCACATAGAAAACAGTGAAAATATTAGTTACAGTTATTAATTTGAAAAAAAAAATATTCTGATCCACAACATCTCTAGCAATAAAATTTTTGTGCGCAGCCTAAGATTCCTTCAAGTCAATAATCCGAGCCAATGGTAATCGGGTTTCATGTGCAATGTTAAAAAGCAAAATAATAATTAATTTATCAAAGTCAGTCTTTCTGTTAGGGGGTCAAATTTGTGTTATGGGTAGGTTGTTAAGTTTCTGTTTTACGAAGGAGACTCAAAGTACTGACCTCAGTTATGAGCTCACAAACAAACAGGACATTTATCAATTTTGCAAATTACCAGTGCAACCACTACTCAGTTAAAAGAAATTCAGAATTAAACTTTCTTTTAAACTTGGAAATGCAATGACACATTAAAAAAAATGAATACATTTTTGGAGAGCTGGAACAACTTTAAAATTCAAATTTATGAAATGCGTCCTTGAATCCCAAAGGTGGGGAGCACGATTTCGATTCCCGGCACTACAAATGGAGGCCAAGACATTGGCCTCAACTCGTCGATCACCTCTGTCACACAGGTAGAGTAGAATGGAGGACACTGCAAATACAGAAACAGAAACGACACACCGTTAATAATGGGAATACCGAAGTCACGAGCACACAAATAATGAGGCACTAATATTATTCTACTGGATGAAAATATATTGGTTAGTCACAGCTAAACAGAAATATTTACACTACCGAAACAGCATTCAAACCATTAATTATTTGCCGGCATTAGAGGAACACAATTTATTCAAAATAAATTAAGAATAAGCGAGACAAATACAGTATGTATTCCTTAAATTGTGAGCAACCACAAAAGTTTGCAATGCCAATTGGGCAAAATTTCTTATTAATTATTTCCACTTTATATGGTAAAACACTTTATTTATGATAAAGGGAGAATCTGCAATGATAAATACAGTATTCATTTAATTTTAGTTACCAAGAAATATTTGCAATGCAAAAAGGGCAAAACCACCTTTTGAAGTATTTGCAATTTATAACTCAAAACACTTTATCCCAAATATATGATGAATCAGCAATATAAATACAAATGCTGATGGATTAGCTGGTAAGGCAGTAGAATTAAAAGATAGGATTCACAACAGTAAGGCAGATATAGTAGCAATTACAGAGACTAAGTTGAGTGAGGACATAAACAGTGTCACAGTTTTTCCTAAGGGCTTTAGAATATTAAGGGTTGAAAGATCTGAGAGGACTGGTGGAGGGATAGCACTGCTCATAAGTGAGAGGATTCAAGTTGAAGAAATAAACTTGACTATAGAAAGTGAGTTCAAGGAGTTTCTTGTTGCTCGCATAAATACTGGGTCAGAGAGCATTATAATAACTGTTGTATATAACCCACCAAGGAACCAGAATAGACTAGAAGTTTATGAGGAAAGTCATATAGGTACTATTGAAGTCATAAACTCAGTTGTTAACATGGTACGGGAGAGAAAATGTAGGATTTTGATTATGGGATATTTTAATAATAAAGAGATAGATTGGATAAATCTTGACCCACACAGTGTTGAGGACTCATTCGGGGCAACATTCCTAGATTGCGTACAAGGGAATTTCCTACACCAACATGTAATGGAGCCAACGAGGGCCAGGGGTGGGGATGAGCCATCACTACTTGATCAAGTATTCACAGATAATGTGTTGGATATTGAAAAAATTGAGTATGAACCACCAATTGGAAAGAGTGACCACTGTGTGTTGTTGATGGAGTATATCATTGAAGATATTCTGCCTGAGAGTAGAGGCACTGAGGACATAAGGAGGAACTATCCGAAAGGAGATTACATCAAAATGAATTAGCTTTTTGCAGTTATTGACTGGGGAACCTTATTTTACAACAAATCTGTACAAGAAATGTATGACATCTTTTGTGAGAAATATGGGAATATAGTAGATTGCTGCATACCTGTCACCAAAGTAGGTTTAATTCATGCCAGAGAGAAATAGTTCGATAATGAGTGTAAAAGAGCTAAGGAGTGGAGAGACAAATGCTGAAAAAGGTATAGGAGGAGAAAAAACATAAATGCCTGGCAAACCTACAAAAGAGCAAGAAATGACTACCTAAGAAAAAGGAGAGAGGCAGAGAGAGACTATGAGAGGGACATCACCAGGAAGGCTAAAGAAAATCCCAAGCTTTTCCACAGCTTTATCAGAGGAAAACTGAAGGTAAAAGAACAGGTTTTAAGGCTAAAGAGAGCGGATGGAAGCATCACTGAGACGGATGAAGAGATCTGCAAAGAATTGAACAAGGAGTTTCAGTCAGTATTTACTGTAGAAAATACCCCACCCCCTCAGATTGCAGAGATAGAAGCTCGAGGCCCAGTATTAGAGAACATCAACCTTACAGCCACAGAGGTATGCAAAGCGCTGATGGATTTAGATGTTCATAAAGCTACAGGTCCTGATGACATATCCCCTCATGTGCTTAAAAAATGCGCAAACTCAATATCAGTGGCACTAAGTATCATATTTAAGGAGTCACTGGAGTCGGAGGATATTCCAAGATGCTGGAAACAAGCAAATGCGATACCTATCTTCAAAAATGGAAGGAGGGATATGGCTCTGAACAATAGACCAGTTTCCTTGACCAGCATAGTTTGCAAAGTTATGGAGGAACTACTAAGGAAGCATATCTCTCTTCAGTTGGAATCCTTCAACTTCTTGTCAGTGAGGCAACATGGCTTCAGAGAAGGTAGATCCACAGTAACAAACTTATTAGAATTTTATGATGAGGTAAGCCGAATCTTACAGGAAAGAGAGGGCTGGGCAGATTGCATATCCCTAGACTTCCAGAAAGTGTTTGACACTGTTCCACATGGGAGACTTATTAGGAAGCTGCAATCAATGGCTAGCATAGGTGGAAATGTTTTGGAATGGATAAAAACTTACTTAGAAGGAAGGGAACAGAGGGTTAGAGTAAGACACTCAGTGTCTGAATGGAGAAGAGTTAGTACTGGAGTTCCACAGGGTTAATTTTTAGGGCCACTTTTGTTCCTCGTATATATAAATGACCTACCAGAGTCTGTAAATTCATTCATGAATATGTTTGCAGATGATGCAAAGATTGTGAAGAAAGTAAGAAACGAGAACAATGGTAGAGAACTTAAGGAAGATCTAAATAGTATGCCTGAGTGGTCAGAGAAGTGGCTAATGAAATTCAATAACTCAAAATGTAAGGTAATGAGAATGGGTATAAGTGCAAGAAGTCCCAAGCTTGACTACTCGGTGACTGGGGTACAACTTCAAGAGACAGAAAATGAGAGAGATCTAGGAGTAAATATACTGGCAGATTTGTTTCCAGAAATACATATAAATGGCATAGTAAGGGCAGCATATGCATTCTTATCAAATGTAAGGGTAGCCTTCAGGCACATGGACAAGGAAATGTTCAGAAATATTTATGCAACCTATGTGAGGCCAAAACTCGAATATGCAGCCCCCTTTTGGAATCCACACTTGAAAAGCATATAGCTAAGCTTGAAAAAGTTCAAAGACATGCCACAAAACTGGTGGCAGAAATACGTAATCTCAGTTATGATGAGAGGCTGAGGGAATTAGACTTACCATCACTCGAAGCTAGAAGAGTGAGGGGGGATATGGTGACAGTCTTTAAATTCCTTCATGGTTATGATAGAGTGGATAGGGATCGATATTTTGATATGGTTGGCCCTAGAACTAGAGGTCATAGTTTGAAGCTTCGTAAGAAAACTTCTTTGCAGGATGTAAGGAAATACTTTTTCAGTGTAAGAGTAGTTGATAATTGGAATTGGCTAAGTGAGGAGGTAGTTATTGCTATTTCAATCCATAGTTTTAAGGACAGGTATGATAAGTATCACCAAGTATAAAATGGAACCGATCATGAGACGGGAAGATACGAGCTTTGGGTTCTTTCCCGTAAGCACAATTAGGTAAATACATTTAGGTAAAAGTATGTATTCAATGAATTGTCGTTAACAAGAAACATTTGCAAAATCATCCAGGGGTGAGTTAACCTCTACTGGGTGCATCCCTCAGGTGGCGGATGAGGGTAGCTCTTAAATATTTGAGAGCCGTGGACCAAAATCCAATGTCGAAAGGTCTTGCAAGCCGGACATTGTATTTCTCTGAACGTGAACCCAATAGGAGCATCAACAGAAGAAGATGATCTGCACTGACAGGCTAAAAAAGCCTACCTGTGGGAGGAAAGAAAAAAAAAAAAAAAGATTTGCAAAACCAACAGGGTAAAATTACTTTTTAATTATTTGCGGTTTATAGCATAAAACTACTATTATCTATTATCTACCTTGGCTGTTTCCCCTTTAATTGGGGGGTAGCCGACATCAAGAAAGGAAAACAAAATAGGGGGAGTACTTTGCTCAATGGGCAATGACGAGGGAGCTAGCGTCCGTTCAGATGGCACTGCTGGGGTGCCACAGCCCATCCTCCCGGCTCTTCCACAGCCTGTGTCGCTTCACAACTGCCAACTCCTCCTACTGCCCCTACCACAGGGCTACTTCTGTAAGATGTAGCCCCGTGGCAATAGCAGATGCCTATCAGAGCTGCGTCACAATCGCTCGCCACTCATTCCTATTCCTATCACGCTCGCTTGCTTCTCTCACATCCATCCTCCTTTCATTCAGGGCTCTCCTTACTCCATCCATCCATCCAAACCTAGGCCTCCCTCTAGTATTTCCCCCATCAACTCTCGCATTCATCACCTTTTTCACCAGCCTTTCATCATCCACCCTTTCCACATCGCCAAACCATCACAGAAAATTCATATCTACTCTGGGTGCAATTTCTCTTCTCACACCCATTCTTGCTCTCACCACTTAATTCCTAACCCTATCCAATCGAGATACACCAGTCATACTCCTCAGGCATTTCATCTCAAACACATTTAGTTTCCGTCTCTCACTTACTTTCATACCCCATAACTCTGATCCATACATCACAGTTGGCACAACCACTTTCTCATACAAAACTTTCTTAACATTAATTTCCAACCCTCTATTCTTCATCACTCCTTTCAATGCACCCAACACTTTACATCCTTCATTCACTCTGTGACACACATCTACTTCCACTCCACCATTTGCAGCTATAACCGAGCCTAAATACTTAAACTGATTAACCTCCTCAAGTGTCTCTCCATTCAACATAACATGCAATCCAGCGCCATCCTCACTTCTTGTACACCTCATAACCTTACTCTTTCCCACATTCACTCGCAACTTCCTTCTCTCACACACCATTCCAAATTCTGACACTAACTGACACAGCTTTTCCTCTGAATCTGCCACCACCACAGTATCATCTGCAAACAGCAACTTATTCAGCTCCCACTCGTTATCATCCCCATCTACCATTCTCAAACCTCGACCACGCACTTGCTCATTCACCTCTCTTACAACTCCATCAATATACAAATTGAACAGCCATGGTGACATCACACATCCCTGTCTCAGTCCCACACTCACTGGAAACCACTCACTCACTTCATTCCCTACCCTAACACAAGCTCTACTACCCTCATACAAACTCTTCACTGCATGCAACAATTTACCATTAATTCCATATAATCTCAAAACATTCCACATAGCCTCTCTATGAACTCTATCATATGCTTTCTCCAGACCCAAAAATGCAAAATACACATCCTTACCCTTTGCTAAATATTTCTCACATAACTGCCTAACTATAAAAATCTGATCTATCCAACCTCTACCTCTCCTAAAACCACTCTGCACTTCCGTGATCACATATTCTGTCTTATCCATAATCCTATTAACCAGTATCCTACCATACACTTTTCCTACCACACTCAACAAACTTATACCCCTAAAATTACTGCATTCATACATATCTCCCTTACCTTTGTATAGGGACACTATACAGGCAATCACCCATTCCACTGGCACCAATGACAAAATAAAGCATATATTAAACACTCTCACTAACCATTCCAATGCAATCACACCCCCCTTCTTTCAACATCTCCGCTCTCACACCATCCATTCCAGGTGCTTTACCTGCTTTCGCTTCATACAATGCTCTTTTCACCTCCTCTCTTGTAATCTCTCTCTCATTTTCATCTCCCATTACTGGCCCTTGAACCCCTCCCACTGCCACTATAGCTGCCTCTCTATCTTCCTCAACATTCAGCAAGCACTCAAAATATTCTGCCCGTCTTTTCCTTGCATCGTTCCCTCTTAACATCTGTCCATTCACATCTTTCACTGTCTCTTCCATCCTCGATCCACCCTTCCTTACTCTCTTCACTTCTTTCAAAAACTTCTTTTTATTCTCCTCATATGACCTACTAAAATCCTGTCCCCATCTAATATTTGCCAACCTCTTCTCTTTCTCTACCTTCCGCTTGGTTTCCACATTTTTCTCCCTATATCTTTCATACTTCTCCCTACTTTTACACTGCAGCCATTCCTCAAGAGCCCTCTTTTCCTCTTCCACCATCATTTTCACCCCTTCATTCCACCACTCGCTGCCCCGCCTCATGCCACCTCCAACAAACCTCTTTCCACACACATCACTTGCATGTCCCACAAAACATTCTTTCATCAACTCCCATTCCTCCCCTAACTCCCCAACTTCTCTTTCTTTCACCCTGTCATATGCCACTCTCAACCTGTCCTGATATTCCTGTCTCCTCTCTGGCTTTTTCAACTCTTCCACCTTCACTATTTCCCTTCTACATCCCCCCCACACTATTTCCCCACTCTTTTACTACTACCACTTTTGCTTCAACCAAAAAATGATCAGACATCCCAGCAGCCACACCCCTGAATGCATGTACATCTCTCACTCTACCAACCATCCTCTTTGTTACCAACACATAATCCATCAATGCTCTTTCTTTCACTCTTCCATTTGCCACTCTCATCCATGTATACTTATTTATTAACTTCTTCTTAAATAAACTATTACCTATCACCAACTCTTGCTCCACACACATATCTAACAGTCTCTCGCCACTCTCATCCCCACCTGGTACCCCATACCTTCCTACAACACCTTCTATCTCTCCATCACCTACTCTGGCATTCAAGTCACCCAACACAACTACATAGTTCCATCTACTCATACCATCCACACATCTTGTTAATTCATTCCAGAATTCATCCCGCTCTTCCTCGCTTCTCTCACATCCTGGCCCATACGCACTATCAAAAGCCCAATATTCCCTTCCTATCCAAGCCCTCACCCACATCAGCCTTGATGACACTTCTTTCCATTCCACTACCTTATTTACCATCCATTCACTCAGCAATAATGCCACACCTTCTCACGCTCTCCCCCTTTCAACCCCAGACACCCTACCCGTCACATCACTAATTGCCACTTCTCCTTTTCCTTTCATCTTCATCTCGCACAATGCCAATACATCCATCCTCCTCCTACCAAACATATATCCAAAAAAAAATTGAGTATGAACCACCAATTGGAAAGAGTAACCACTGTGTGTTGTTGATGGAGTATATCATTGAAGATATTCTTCCTGAGAGTAGAGGCACTGAGGACATGAGGAGGAACTACCCGAAAGGAGATTACATCAAAATGAATGAGCTTTTTGCAGTTATTGACTGGAGAACCTTATTTTACAACAAATCTGTACAAGAAATGTATGACATCTTTTGTGAGAAATATGGGAAGATAGTAGATTGCTGCATACCTGTCACCAAAGTAGGTGTAATTCATGCCAGAGAGAAATGGTTCGATAATGGATGTAAAAGAGCTAAGGAGTGGAGAGACAAATGCTGGAAAAGGTATAGGAGGAGAAAAAACATAAATGCCTGGCAAACCTACAAAAGAGCAAGAAATGACTACCTAAGTAAGAGGAGAGAGGCAGAGAGAGACTATGAGAGGGACATCACCAGGAAAGCTAAAGAAAATCCCAAGCTTTTCCACAGCTTTATCAGAGGAAAACTGAAGGTAAAAGAACAGGTTTTAAGGCTAAAGAGAGCGGATGGAAGCATCACTGAGACGGATGAAGAGATCTGCAAAGAATTGAACAAGGAGTTTCAGTCAGTATTTACAGTAGAAAATACCCCACCCCCTCAGATTGCAGTGATAGAAGCTCAAGGGCCGGTATTAGAGAACATCAACCTTACAGCCACAGAGGTATGCAAAGCGCTGATGGATTTAGATGTTCATAAAGCTACAGGTCCTGATGACATATCTCCTCATGTGCTTAAAAAATGCGCAAACACAATATCAGTGGCACTAAGTATCATATTTAAGGAGTCACTGGAGTCGGGGGAGATTCCAAGATGCTGGAAACAAGCAAATGTGATACCTATCTTCAAAAAGGGAAGGAGGGATACGGCTCTGAACTATAGACCAGTTTCCTTGACCAGCATGGTT
Source organism: Halocaridina rubra (assembly GCA_037179515.1). NCBI lineage: Eukaryota > Metazoa > Arthropoda > Malacostraca > Decapoda > Atyidae > Halocaridina > Halocaridina rubra. Next base: position 29,699 of record JAXCGZ010017335.1, on the reverse strand, counting down.
TGCAAAGTTATGGAGAAACTACTAAGGAAACATATCTCTCTTCACTTGGAATCCTTCAACTTTTTGTCAGTGAGGCAACATGGCTTCAGAGAAGGTAGATCAACAGTAACAAACTTATTAGAATTTTATGATGAGGTAAGCCGAATCTTACAGGAAAGAGAGGGCTGGGCAGATTGCATATTCCTAGACTTCCAGAAAGCGTTTGACACTGTTCCACATGGGAGACTTATTAGGAAGCTGCAATCAATGGCTAGAATAGGTGGAAATGTTTTGGAATGGATAAAAACTTACTTAGAAGGAAGGGAACAGAGGGTTAGAGTAAGACACTCAGTGTCTGAATGGAGAAGAGTTAGTAGTGGAGTTCCACAGGGTTCAGTTTTAGGGCCACTTTTGTTCCTTGTATATGTAAATGACCTACCAGAGTCTGTAAATTCATTCATGAATATGTTTGCAGATGATGCAAAGATTGTGAAGAAAGTAAAAAACGAGAACAATGGTAGAGAACTTCAGGAGGATCTAAATAATCTGCATGAGTGGTCAGAAAAGTGGCTAATGAAATTCAATAACTCAAAATGTAAGGTAATGAGAATGGGTACAAGTGCAAGAAGGCCCAAGCTTGACTACTCGGTGGCTGGAGTACAACTTCAAGAGACAGAAAATGAGAGAGATCTAGGAGTAAACATACTGGCAGATTTGTCTCCAGAAATACATATAAATGGCATAGTAAGGGCAGCATATGCATTCTTATCAAATGTAAGGGTAGCCTTCAGGCACATGGAGAAGGAAATGTTCAGAAATATTTATGTAACCTATGTGAGGCCAAAACTCGAATATGCAGCCCCCTTTTGGAACCCGCACTTGAAAAAGCACATAGCTAAGCTTGAAAAAGTTCAAAGACATGCCACGAAACTGGTGCCAGAAATACGCAATCTCAGTTATGATGAGAGGCTGAGGGAATTAGACTTACCATCACTCGAAGCTAGAAGAGTGAGGGGGGGATATGGTGACAGTCTTTAAATTCCTTCATGGTTATTATAGAGTGGATAGGGATCGATATTTTGATATGGCTGGCTCTAGAAGTAGAGGTCATAGTTTGAAGCTTGGTAAGAAAACTTCTTTGCAGGATGTAAGGAAATACTTTTTCAGTGTAAGAGTAGTTGATAATTGGAATTGGCTAAGCGAGGAGGTAGTTAATGCTATCTCAATCCATAGTTTTAAGGACAGGTATGATAAGTATCACTAAGTACAAAATGGAAGCGATCAGGAGACGGGAAGATACGAGCTTTGGGCTCTTTCCCGTAAACAAAATAAGGTAATCACAATTAGGTAATCACCCTAAACCTAGAGTTTGGGGAGAAGTTATTCTCCCCTCTACTCCCCTTCTTCTTTGACGTCTCGCAGGACGTTGATACAAGGGGGGGATTCTAGTCCCCCCGCCCCGTCCAATTTTAGTCACCTTTTACGACACGCAGGGAATATGTAGAGGCTATTCTTTGATGTTGTTCCCGCCCCACAGGGCACTAAACATAAAACACTTTAGTTAAATGATTAATTATTCACAATTTAAATAGTAAATAACTTTATTTACGAGTTTTGACGTAAAACACTTTATTTACGATGATAGAAAGCGGGTGAAATGAAATTAAAATGCTTTAGGAAAAAGGGATAGATTTTTATGTGGTAATAAACAATCTTCTGAGGATGAGATTTTTGTTTGGCACACTTAAAGAAAGAAATTTCTTGTCACTGTATTTCGGGGGTAATTTGCAGGTCAATGAATTAAGTTTGGCAAATGAGATTCGTGTTAGGTAATCTACAAAAGGTCTTTTTGTATGGGAATGGAATCTGAGAAAATTTTTATAGGATATGACCAGTATCGAATTAAACCAGATTCTCGAATTCCCAATTTGCTTGACCAACGAGGTTTACCATACACTATCTCTCACCTTGTTAGTGCCAATTTGAATTTTTGTGAAGATGCCACGTAAATAATGTTTGAAGTAAGCTTGACTGCTTTGGCGAGATCTTGCCTCTGGGATGTTTGTCAGCCAAATGAGGACGATTCAATATCCCTCCAGGTGATGTCAATAGTAGGATATATATCCAGAGAAGTAACATGTTCATATAATATTCGAAGGCTACTGTAATGGTAGTTCCTGGCAGGCAATTATAGCAGAGATGCAAAGGAGAGACACGTATTTTAGGTGCAACAAGCAGAAGCAAATAAAAAAAAAAACGAGAAATATTATGTGCAAAATAAATTATTGGCAAACAATCTCTAGAACATTCTTTGTGTTGCAGGAGACGGAATTTTAACTATTCAAATAATACAGAAGCTATTGCATATATCTAGACAGGCTAATGAAATATTAGCATGGTTAAATTTATAACAAAATGAACAGCAAGAGGAATTTTTATAATATAAAAAATCTATCAATAAGAGCTATTTTATCATAAGAAAATTGTGTAAAAAACGGAACTAACAGACTCGCTAGGATTATTGAACTGTTCATGAGAAAAAACAAAGGCAGAAAAAGGAGAAATAGGAGGGAGATATTTCTATTGGGATCATGCTTTCTACACGTACAAGAATATTTAATAAGATATATCTAAATTTAGCTATAAGCTGAAATATAGATCGCAAATAATCATAATCTGCAAAATGCAAGGAATGAGAATTATTTTAGTGAGAAAAAATACTGGTAATAGTTGCTAAATTAACTAATAAAGCATCTACTACAGCCTCTGGTAACTTTGAGCAAAGCACTCTGTCACATACATTTATTAGGAATAAATTGCTTTGAGTTATAAGTTGCAAATACTCCAAAAGGTGGTTTTGCCCTTTTGGCATGCACATATTTGTTTTCTGCTAATTAAAATTGAATGAATACATATTCATTTCATAGATTCTTCCTGTATCATAAATGAATAGCTAAGCTTGAATAGTTCAAAGACATGGCACGAAACTGGTGCCAGAAATACGCAATCTCAGTTATGATGAGAGGCTGAGGGAATTAGACTTACCATCACTCGAAGCTAGAAGATTGAGGGGGGGATATGGTGACAGTCTGTAAATTCCTTCATGGTTATGATAGAGTGGATAGGGATCGATATTTTGATATGGCTGGCTCTAGAACTAGAGGTCATAGTTTGAAGCTTCGCAAGAAAACTTCTTTGCAGGATGTACGTGTTGGGGGAATGGTAGAGTGTTGTTAAGATTCTGTTTTACTAAGGGGACTCAAAGTACTGAGCTCGGTTAAGAGCTCACAAACAGACAGGACAGATATTTGTACTTAAACACCCCCACCCGTTATACCAGGACTCGGTTAAATGAAACTCAGAATTCAACTTTCTTTTAATTTTGGGAATGCAATGACATTAAAAGAATTGAATTAAATTTTTCAAATTAAATATTATGAAATGCTGCCTCGAATCCCGGAGGTGGTGAGCACGATTTCGTTTCCCAGCACCACGGACGTATGCCAAGACTTTGGCCTCAACTCGAAAATTACCTCTGTCACACAGGCAGAGTACAATAGAGGACACTGCAATTGCTGAAACAGAAATGACAAACTGTTAATAATGAGAAACTGAAAGCATGAGCTCACATATAATGAGTTTCCAATATTATTCTATTGAATGAAAATATATTGATTGTCACAGCTAACCTGAAATATTTATGTACCATAATAGCATACAAAACCATAAATTTTTTACTGGTATTAAAGGAAAACAATTTATGCACAATAAATGAAGAATAAGCAAGACAAATACAGTACTGTATGTATTCCTTAAATTGTGGGCAACCACAAAAGTTGTAATGCTTATTAATGATTTGCAATTAATATGGTAAAACACTCTATTTAGATAAAGGAAGAATCTACGAGATAAATACAGTATTCATTCACTTTTCGTTATCAAAAACTGTTTGCAATGAAAAAATGGGGGTGGCAAAACCACCTTTTGAAGTATTTGCAACTTATAACTCAAAACACTTTATCCCCAACATATGAAGAATTAGCAAGATAAATACAGGATGCGTTCATTAGATTGTGGTTAACAGGAAATATTTGCAAAGCCAACAGGGTAAAATTACCTTTTAATTATTTGCAGCTTAACACGTTAGTTAAATGATTAATTATTTGCAATTTATATAGCAAATAGCTTTATTGACGAGTTTTTGACGTAAAACACTTTATTTATGATGATAGAAAGAGGTGAAATGAAATTAGAATTTATTAGAAAAAGGGATAGATTTTTACGGGCTCATAACCATTCTTCAGAAGAACAGATTATCGCTTATCACATTCAATGAAAAGAAACCTCTTAGCAATGTATATCAGCTGTAATTTCCAGGTTAAGGAATTAACTTTGCAAAGTGAGATTCTAGTTAGGTAATCTACAAAATTTTGTTTGTATGAGAATGGAATTTGAGAAAAAAAATTCGTAGGATTTAACCAGTAATGAATGTAACTAATTCTCGAAAAACCAATTTGCTTGACCCACGAGCTTTACCATACACTATCCCTCACCTTGTATGTGCCAGATGAATTCCTGTGAAGATGCCACGTAAATAAGGTTTGAAAATAAACTTGACTGTTGAGGCGAGATGCTGCCTCTGGGATGTTTGGCCGCCAAATGAGGACGCTTCAATGCCCCTCCTGGTGACGTTCTGTAGGATATATTTCTAGAGCAGTAACTTGCTCTTATATCATTTAAGGACTACTTTAGTGGTGGTCAAAGGCAGGCAATTATAGCAGAGATGAAAGGGATAGATAATATTTTAGGTGCAACAAGTGGATGCAAATAAAATATACCAGAATAATAATGGAAAGTTAGGTTACTGCTAAACAATCTCTACAACGTTCTTTGCTTGTAGGAGATGGAATTTAAGTACTCAAATAATAAAGAAGCTACTGATATATATCTAGACAGGCTAATGACATAACAGCAAGGTCAAATTTATAACAAAATTATCAGCAAGAACATTCTTTATAATAAGAAAATTTTAAACAAAGCGTATCTGATGGGTCCACTGAAGAGGTGTAAAAGTTGGAGCAGCCTCTATATCGAGATTGCTTCTACACGTACAAGAATAGTAAATAAGATATATTTAAAATTAGCTATAAGCTACGATATAAATTGCAAATAATCATAATCTTCAAAAGTCAAGAAGTGGGAATTATTTTTCTTAGTTAGAAAAATGACAGTTAAGTTACTAAATTACTAATAAGGCATCTAACAGCCTCTGGTGACTTTGAGCGAAACACTCTGTCACAAAGGCCCTTTCTAGAGAATATTGATTTAGCAAAATTCTACTATAGAAGGCGAAAAAAGAACAGAGGAAGTTACGGTGACTTCAGTGTTATTATGAGGGATGAGATATCCTTCTCATGGAAAAGAACAAATGAACAATAAGAATGGGATCCACCACTGGAACATATCATTCTATTAGGAAAAGTGAACAAGTCTTATAAACAAAACATTAAATGACATGCACCACATTAAAGAAATGTGATAAAATTCAAATTTCAAGAAAATTAAATCACAATTAGATATCAGTGAATATCAATACTTAAGTTTAAGAATGCTTCACATGCAAGAAGGCAATAATATAATATACAAAAAAAATACAGTATACGCAAATGGAAAACCTGAACCACGTCGTCATTAACATTGTCGACAGGACTTAAAACAGTTTCAGCTATTCAACACTAAACTAAAATGTTTCTGCCATGTTCTGGATTTCAGAGTCCCACAAAGGGAAATAAAAAACTACGATCAAAGAATTATTCTTCATCTTTTTCGTCTTTCATTAGGAATAATGTTTGTACGCTAAAATAAACACGTACAGTACAGTATTAAAGACATAAAAGATAAACATAAAAAATAAACAACATATCAGAGAAGTAATCTTTTCCGACTAGTCAAATTGAGGCTAACAGAACCAGCTTCCTCATTTGAGGATAATGACCGTCGACTTAGTAGATCAGCAGGTCATTGTCCTTGCCATGAACATGTTGGGCAGTGAATTTGAAAATATTCAGGTAAACTGCCCACCTTTTCAGACGAGGATTTAGCTTGTCTGCAGTCTGTAAACATAGGAGAGGTCGGTGGTCGGTTCTCAGTGTAAAATGTTGGCCATACAGATGGACTTCAAATTTCTTTATGGCCCAATATGCAGCTAGAGCTTCCTTCTCCACGGTGGAGTAATTTCGCTCTGCAGGGCGAAGCCTGCAGCTTGCATATCGCACTGGAGCTACTTCTGCTGATTTGTCTAATCGGGCTTGCAAGAGCACAGCACCCAGGCCTTCGTCTGAGGCGTCGATCCGCAAGATAAATGGAAAATCAGGGCTTACCAGTTGTAATACTGGCTCACCCACCAATGCTTCTCGGAGCTTGAAAAATGCTCTCTCCGCTTCATCTGTCCATTGGACAGGGGAGGTTTTACCTTGCTTTGAGGAGGTCATTTGCTGCAAAGGGGCAGCGATAGTATTAAAGTGTGGAATGAACCGTTGGTAGTAGCCGACACTACCCAGGAATGATCTCAGTTGAGTGACAGTAGCAGGTTTCTCCATATCCTTAATAGCTTGCACCCTGTCATGTAAAGGGGACATAACTCCTTCTCCGACCACATGGCCGAGATACTGCAATTGTGTGAAACCAATCTCACTTTTGGAAGGCTTTAAATGAAGTCCATGCTAGTTCAGACGAGTGAGAACTCTGCGGAGAGTCTCGAGGTGCGATGACCAATCCTGAGAATGCACCAAGATGTCGTCTATAAAGCATGACACATTGTCTAGATCCTGTAGTACTATCCTCATGAGTCTACTGAAGCAGCCACGGGCATTTAATATACCAAAAGGCATGACTCTGAACTGGTATAGACCATATCTTGTGGAAAAGGCTGCCAGAGGCTTGGTAGTCTCGCTCAGAGGGACTTGCCAAAATCCACTGGCCAGATCCAACTTGGACAGGTAACGGGCTTGGGAGAGCAACGAGAAAATATGCTTGGCGTCAGCAATGGGCTCTCCATCAAAGATGGTAGGGGTGTTAAGCTTACGACAGTCAAGGCAGAACCTGTGACTGCCATCTTGCTTACGCACTGCCAGTAACAACGAACACCAAGGCGAAATGCTCTTTTCAACTATTCCGAGGCGGACCCAAGTGTCAAGATCTTCCTTCAGCCGTACGGACAGCTGGTGGGGAAGACCATAGGAATGCCGAAATGGCTCTGGGTCAGTCAATCTGACATGATGACTCGATTGCAGTCTGGAGTTAATAATGCAATTACTCACACTTTTCTTTCAGTGTGTGGGAATGGCAGGATCCTTACCATCATCAAAAGCTAAGCTTATGTCTTCAATTGCGAGGGCAGTGGCTGCGGCCAGAGGGGCTTCTTCTAAAAAACTCCACTCCCGTAAGTCTATCTCCACTGCAAGGGTGGAGCATTCCAATATAGGAGGTAAGGGGTGGCTATAATGGAGCACCTGTGTTGCTGCAGCCTCGGAGGTTCTGTTGATGCTGAGGGCATCTATAGGGGTTGCTGAGAGTGCCAGCGCAGGATCCCTGTGGGCCTCCGGTCTTCACAATAAAGCTTCAGCTGGTTAATGTGGTATTTCCGGTTATTGCCATCAACATTTAGCACATAATTGTCAGGGGTCACCAAGTGTACCATAGTGTACGGTCCTTTCCAGCGTAGCATTAGCTTGTGGGTATCTGTTGGAAGAAGTAACAGAGCTCGATCTCCGGGTGTCAGGGCACGACGCCATGCACGCTTGTCAAAGAGGAGCTTGGCAGTCTGCTGGTGACCATTAATGGCTAATTGTGCAGTTTTCCAAGCCTTTTTGAACTGAGACGAAAACTTCAAAATATACTCATGGACGTCCCTATCGTCATCTTCGACCAGTCTGGTCCCAGCTCCAGTAGTGATAGAACCTGCATAAGTATCTCTGTCCTCCTTTCCTCCTCTCTCACGAGAGCCAGAAAAAGAAGCAAAGACCGCTTTTGTTTTGTTTTGTGTACCCGATTTTTGTTTTAGTGAAAACAAGTGACTGTGTGTGTGATATACCCCAAATAATTTTGCCTGCTCTTCTCTCTCTTTTATAAGAGTCGGGAAGAAAAGGAAACTAGAAAGTGTTCAGGTTTCTAATTTGTTTTTATATCTATTGTGATAGGTAGTTGAAGCCTTTTCCTACCCTTGAAGTGAACTTCGCCTCCTCCACTCCATCCCTGTCTGAGGTGGAAGTTTCCACAAGGAAATATAACCTAAGTATATCTGTTTTCTTTTCTTCCTCTCTCACGAGAGCCAAAGAGAGAAACAGAAAGATTGCCTTGTTTTGTTGTTTTTTGTGCTTTTGTGTTCTTTTATTTAATTGAACACACATTATTGTGTTTTAGTGAAATCAAGTGACTGTGTGTGTGATATACTCCAAGTAATTTTGCCTGCTCTTCTCTCTCTTTTATATGAGGTGGGAAGAAATGGGAAATAGAAAGTGTTCAGGCTTCTAATTGTTTTTATATCTTTTGTGATAGGTAGTTGAAGCCTCTGCCTACCAGCAAAGTGAACTTCGCCTCCTCCACTCCATCCCTGACCTGAGGGGGAAGTTTTCACAAGGAAATATAACCTAAGTATATCTGTTTTCTTTTCTTCCTCTCTCACGAGAGCCAAAGAGAGAAACAGAAAGATAGCCTTGTTTTGTTGTGATTTTGTGTTGATTTTTTTGTGCTTCTGTGTTCTTTTGTTTAATTGAACACACATTATTGTGTCCTGAGCAAAATCTTTGTTTTCACTTCCCTCTCCCACGAGAGTTGGGAAGAAAGATAGAAGACTGTTTAAGTAATTAAGTGTTGTAGTGTTGCAATTAAGTGAAGTGATCCAGCCATAAGGCCCCTATATTGTATTAATCAAAATTGACAAACAGTGCAAATAACATATACCTAGTGAAATCTGTGATAGCCATGACTAGTTGCTAGTCATGGCCTCAGCCGCTTCTCATGCTTCCCCCCCAGAGGGGGGAATGGAACTAGACCCCCCTCAAGAGGGGTGGACGGTTATGGGAAAGAAGAGGCCAAGGACGGCCTCTGGCAGTAGCCATGAGAGTGCTGCTGCCCCTGTCCCCCCCCCCCAGCCCCAAAGACTGATGGAGAGCCCATTTCCAAGTTCAAAGTTGAGGCTCCTTCCACCAAAGAGGCATATGACCTTATCAGAGAGTTGGAAGACCAACTCACCGAGCATGGCTGCAAAATGAAGCCTAATGTACAGGGTGACTTCATTATCCACCCAGCCTCAGCAGAAGCCGCAGAGAAGATCCGCAGCCTAAACTCACCTCACTTGATAGAGATGAACCCTGCACTAAAAATAAGAAAATACATTGTCATTGGCTTCCCTGTTGCTTGGTCAGTTGACCTGCTGACCAAGCAAACGTACATTACGGCTGCCTCACGTTACTCCTCCAAAATAGAGGGCCAAACCGTCCCATCAAAGCAAGTTCTGGTCCACATCTGTGGTCCACCCCCTTCGCAAGTAAACCTCGGCATCTGGGGCAAGTTCTACATAAGAGACTACACCCCAGAACCCCTAAGATGTTTCCGGTATCAAAGATTTGGGCACCACAGGAATATTTGCCATTTCCCAGAGAGATGTGGAATCTGCAGTGGGAAACACTCCACCGACCGCTGCCTTAACAAATTCAAGGCAAAAGAAGCAACAGTTGCCAAGTGCCCGAACTGCAAAGGGAACCATCACGCATGGAACAACTGCTGCCCAGAAAGGCTGAAGAGGATTCCTCAAAGAACCCCTCCTTCTGCCCCTGTCACCAATCACACCACCCCCAACTTCACCCCAGCTCCTCCCCCCACCTCCAATCCTTGGCAAATAAACCCTGTGCACAGAGCAATAATCTCAGGATACAATGGATTCTACCAGCACTGGTCTCCAGGGGAGAACAGAGGCAGCGCCACCTTCATCAGGAAAAACCTATTAGCCAAGGAAATAACCCAACCGGTCTACTGCGGTGAAGATGTCCACGTCCTCGCTGTTAACATCAAACTTCAGGGCAGCTGCATAGATCTGTTCAACATTTACAGACCACGAAATGGTAGCTTAGACCTGACTACCCTCTTCGGGCTAGCCAGTCATTGTGACTTGGTAATAGGAGGCGACTTCAACACACATCATCCAAGATTCAGGTATGAGTCCCCCTGTGCTGCAGGCAGACACATCATGAGCCAGCTGGATGACCAAGAAGATGTCTCCCTGCTCAACGATCATGAGCCAACACATGACAGAGGTGGAATACTGGACCTCACCTTTGTCTCCAATTCCCTAACTCAGGACGCCACATGGAGAGTTCATCCCCTGGTCACAAGCGACCACTATGGGATCCATCTCACACTGCCAATTCCTGAAATCTTCCAAATCCCTGCTCCTCCCCCTCGATGGAATTTCAAGAAGGCCGACTGGGGCCGATTCCAGGAGCACCTCAGCAATTGGTTTTCAGCCTACGTACCATCTGAAGACATCGACCAAGCAGAGGCCGAGCTAGTCAATGCCCTGCAAGCTGCAGCAAACTCCTCCATCCCCCTCTGCAAACGACAACACACCACTCATCGGGACAGATGGTACTACTGTGACAGAGTTAAAGAACTCAATCACCGGCTCAACGTCATTCGGAAAATGCACAGGAAACGTCGCACTGAAGATTCCTACCGCACTCTCCAGGCAGTCAAAGAACATGTCCATGAAGAGACTCGCAACATCAAGAGGAAAAAATGGCTAGACTGGTGATTACCTAATTGTGATTACCTAATTGTGTTTACGGGAAAGAGCCCAAAGCTCGTATCTTCCCGTCTCCTGATCGGTTCCATTTTAGACTTAGTGATACTTATCATACCTGTCCTTAAAACTATGGATTGAGATAGCATTAACTACCTCCTCGCTTAGCCAATTCCAATTATCAACTACTCTTACACTGAAAAAGTATTTCCTTACATCCTGCAAAGAAGTTTTCTTACCAAGTTTCAAACTATGACCTCTACTTCTAGAGCCAGCCATATCAAAATATCGATCCCTATCCACTCTATCATAACCATGAAGGAATTTAAAGACTGTCACCATATCCCCCCTCACTCTTCTAGCTTCGAGTGATGGTAAGTCTAATTCCCTCAGCCTCTCATCATAACTGAGATGGCGTATTTCTGGCACCAGTTTCGTGGCATGTCTTTGAACTTTTTCAAGCTTAGCTATGTGCTTTTTCAAGTGCGGATTCCAAAAGGGGGCTGCATATTCGAGTTTTGGCCTCACATAGGTTACATAAATATTTCTGAACATTTCTTTGTCCATGTGCCTGAAGGCTACCCTTACATTTGATAAGAATGCATATGCTGCCCTTACTATGCCATTTATATGTATTTCTGGAGACAAATCTGCCAGTATGTTTACTCCTAGATCTCTCTCATTTTCTGTCTCTTGAACTTGTACTCCAGCCACCGAGTAGTCAAGCTTGGGTGTTCTTGCACTTGTACCCATTCTCATTACCTTACATTTTGAAGTATTGAATTTCATTAGCCACTTTTCTGACCACTCATGCAGATTATTTAGATCCTCCTGAAGTTCTCTACCATTGTTCTCGTTTTTTACTTACTTCACAATCTTTGCATCATCTGCAAACATATTCATGAATGAATTTACAGACTCTGGTAGGTCATTTACATATACAAGGAACAAAAGTGGCCCTAAAACTGAACCCTGTGGAACTCCACTACTAACTCTTCTCCATTCAGACACTGAGTGTCTTACTCTAACCCTCTGTTCCCTTCCTTCTAAGTAAGTATTTATCCATTCCAAAACATTTCCACCTATTCTAGCCATTGATTGCAGCTTCCTAATAAGTCTCCCATGTGGAACAGTGTCAAACGCTTTCTGGAAGTCTAGGAATATGCAATCTGCCCAGCCCTCTCTTTCCTGTAAGATTTGGCTTACCTCATCATAAAATTCTAATAAGTTTGTTACTGTTGATCTACCTTCTCTGAAGCCATGTTGCCTCACTGACAAAAAGTTGAAGGATTCCAAGTGAAGAAAGATATGTTTCCTTAGTAGTTTCTCCATAACTTTGCAAACTATGCTGGTCAAGGAAACTGGTCTATAGTTCAGAGCCGTATCCCTCCTTCCCTTTTTGAAGATAGGTATCACATTTGCTTGTTTCCAGCATCTTGGAATCTCCCCCGACTCCAGTGACTCCTTAAATATGATACTTAGTGCCACTGATATTGTGTTTGCGCATTTTTTAAGCACAGGAGGGGATATGTCATCAGGACCTGTAGCTTTATGAACATCTAAATCCATCAGCGCTTTGCATACCTCTGTGGCTGTAAGGTTGATGTTCTCTAATACCGGCCCTTGAGCTTCAATCACTGCAATCTAAGGGGGTGGGGTATTTTCTACTGTAAATACTGACTGAAACTCCTTGTTCAATTCTTTGCAGATCTCTTCATCTGTCTCAGTGATGCTTCCATCCGCTCTCTTTAGCCTTAAAACCTGTTCTTTTACCTTCAGTTTTCCTCTGATAAAGCTGTGGAAAAGCTTGGGATTTTCCTTAGCCTTCCTGGTGATGTCCCTCTCATAGTCTCTCTCTGCCTCTCTCCTTTTACTTAGGTAGTCATTTCTTGCTCTTTTGTAGGCTTGCCAGGCATTTATGTTTTTTCTCCTCCTATACCTTTTCCAGCATTTGTCTCTCCACTCCTTAGCTCTTTTACACCCATTATCGAACCATTTCTCTCTGGCATGAATTACACCTACTTTGGTGACAGGTATGCAGCAATCTACTATCTTCCCATATTTCTCACAAAAGATGTCATACATTTCTTGTACAGATTTGTTGTAAAATAAGGTTCTCCAGTCAATAACTGCAAAAAGCTCATTCATTTTGATGTAATCTCCTTTCCGATAGTTCCTCCTCATGTCCTCAGTGCCTCTACTCTCAGGAAGAATATCTTCAATGATATACTCCATCAACAACACACAGTGGTCACTCTTTCCAATTGGTGGTTCATACTCAATTTTTTCAATATCCAACACATTATCTGTGAACATTAGATCAAGTAGTGATGGCTCATCCCCACCTCTGGCCCTTGTTGGTTCCATTACATGTTGGTGTAGGAAATTTCCTTGTACGCAATCTAGGAATCTTGCCCCAAATTAGTCCTCACCACTGTGTGGGTCAAGATTTATCCAATCTATCTCTTTATGATTAAAGTCTCCCATAATCAAAATCCTACATTTTTTTTCCCGTGCCATGTTAACAACTGAGTTTATGACTTCAATAGTACCTATATGACTTTCCTCATAAACTTCAAGCCTATTTTGGTTCCTTGGTGGGTTGTATACAACAGTTATTATAATGCTCTCTGACCCAGTATTTATGCGAGCAACAAGAAATTCCTTGAACTCACTTTCTATAGCCAAGTTTATTTCTTCGACTTGAATCCTTTCACTTATGAGCAGTGCTATCCCTCCACCAGTCCTCTCAGATCTTTCAACCCTTAGTATTCTGAAGCCCTTAGGAAAAACTGTGACTCTGTTTATGTCCTCACTCAACTTAGTCTCTGTAATTGCTACTATATCTGCCTTACTGTTGTGAATCCTATCTTTTAATTCTACTGCCTTACCAGCTAATCCATCAGCATTTGTGTATAACAATCTTAATGAGGCCCCATCCCCTGATCTTCTGTCATTTTCTTCTTTATCTCCCCTTTGTCTGGAAGAGCTCTGTAACGAAAATTTTTCTTCTCTCCTTCATTTCTTTCATCATTTGACCTTCTTGCCTCTTGCAACAAGTTTTTGTTCCACCCTAGATGCTCACACCTCTGTGGGCCAGATGTGGAGGAGCATCAACTCCTTTGCTAAAGGAAAACCTCCTAAAATCACCCCCCACAAGGATCCTAGCAGAGCAGCAGAAGAACTCGCCATCAAATTCGCCGATAGAGCAAGCTCCAACCAGCACCCCATCACCACCAGAACAACTCTTCAGGACCTCACCACTGCAAGATGGGAAGAAATAGAAGAGGCCATCAACACTGAAGACGAAACAGATGCTCCATTCTCCCTGACTGAGCTACTAAGAGTAAGCAAAAGCTCTAAGAACACAGCCCCAGGTGCCGATAGAATCACATACACAATGATTCAAAAAATGGGGCCCCAAGGGGAGCTTGCTCTACTCTCTCTGATCAACTCAACATACACACGAAGAATCAGACCAGCCTCATGGAACAGAGCAGACATTCAGCCCATCCCATAACCACAGGACCCGGACAACCCTCGCCCCAACTCCCTCCTAAGCTGCCTGAGCAAGACGGCAGAAAAGATGGTACTTAACAGAGTCCGCTGGAAATGCCCACCCTTCCCAGAAAACATGTTTGCCTACCAGCCTGGCTTAGGCACCTCAGAATGCATAGCCTCCATGCTATCATTTATCAACAACTGCCGTGGTTACATCGTTTTTCTAGACCTAGAGAAGGCCTTTGAACTAGCCAATGAGCCGGCAATACTCTCAGCTCTCGTATCCAAGCAGATCAAAGGTAACCTTCTCTCGTGGATCAAGCAGAGTCTACAAAATCGTAGTGCACGAGTCAAAGTAGATGGGCACTACTCCACCTACAAAATCCACGAAAATGGGACTCCCCTAGGTGGAATCCTTAGCCCCTTCCTCTTTAATTGTCTCATGGAAAAACTCATGGACATTGCACTACCACATGGAGCCAAACTCTTCAACTATGCGGACGACATTGCCCTTGTCACAATAGGACACAGAAACTCTAACAAGACACAGCGCTGCCTCACCAAGATTCACCAAGCCTCCATCTCCCTTGGAGTCAGAATCAATGCCCGCAAAACCAAGGCCCTTCCCATCCACCAGTGGAGACCAGACACTAATCTGGTCATAGATAATGAGCCTGTGGACTGGGTTACCAAACACCAATACCTGGGTGTAATCATCCACCAAGGACTAACCTTTGGACCAGAAATTCAACACTTGCGCGACAGGTGCAGCCAGCGACAAGCGGTCCTTCGTCGGATGTCGGGCCTCTATGATGGTGCATCATTTAATGTCCTCAGAACCTTCTATGTACAAGCCATACGCAGCCTCTTAGACTATGTTTGTCCCACACTCTGGCTACTAACAGACCAACAGTGGGACAAGATAGAAGTAATTCAAAACAACGCCACACGTACCATGCTAGGAGCCCCCATGTGGACCAAGAGAGAAAACATCCAGATGGAATCGGGACTCATTCCACTCAAGCTCAGAGATCAGCAAAGACTGACCCTCTTTGTGGCCAAAACCACCACTGCCCAACATAAATGCCTAGCTGGCACAAATCTCCATCTAGCCCTCAATCGCCACCCCAACCACCATCCTAGAACCTGGGCAGCCAAGGTCTGCGCTAGCCTGCAAGCACTGCCAGTCAGGGAGAGCATCCTAGCCAAGATACAAGACACACCGCTTCCTGAATACAGATGCCCACCCCCATGGAATGACCAACCACTCGACATAAAGATCGAGCTCCCTGACCACCCCAAAAGCTTGGTAAACCCGCTTGTCCTTAAAAACATATATAAGGACAAAATTCAGAGCTGGAGCAGGCCAAACTCTCAAGTCTACTACACTGACAGTTCAGTAAATCAAGAAACTGGAGCCTCAGCCGCCGCCTTCACTACTGAAAACCACGTCCTATCCTGGAGACTGTCGAACTCCTGCTCATCGCTCCAGACTGAGCTTGTTGCCATAGCCAACGCCCTCGACTTCTTCATCCAGCAAGGAGCTGACCATGTCCTAATTCTCTCTGACTCCAAAGGCGCCTTACAGGCCATCAAGAAGCCCACACCTCAGAGACAATGTACGCATCATCACCACCATCCTCAGCCACTACCACAGGACAACCAGCCTTGGAAAAGCCATCACTCTTGCCTGGATTCCCAGCCACGTCGGCATCAAGGGAAATGAGGAAGCCGATCAAGCCGCCAAACAAGCCACTCTCAGAGCAGAAATCCAGATATCTCTGTCTCCTGGGATGCAGCAGATAAAGAATAAAGCCACCAAGTCACTCCTTAACACCTTAATAACTAAGCACAACCTGTGCACAGACAATGGCTCCCCCTCCACCTGGTGGTACAAAGCCACCACTGATCTTCGGCGTATCACCCTGCCTAAGAGCCTTCGACGAAGCACTGAGCTCAATGTGTACCGTCTGAGACTCGGGTACAAGTGCACCTGGCAAATAGTGGAGGATATCATCAGGGAATGCACCTTTTGCCAGGTAGCCTCACCACATCCACTGCTACATTACATCCTGGAATGTGATTCTTTTTCAGAAATACGACAAAAAACTGGTGCCCCCGCAACATCTAGCAAAGACCCAAATGCCCTTCATGTTGCTAGCTCCATCATCAGACTAGCAACAAATAACCACATGAACAGTCTACTAAATATTACCAAGATAACCATGCAATAACTCTCTCTCACCCCAAAACAGGAATTCATTTAAATTGTTTGATGTAAACTAATAATTCACAACTGAATACTTATGCTCTCCGTTTTCTTTACAGTTTTGCACAATCTCACCTGCGGGCCAATTAGGAAAGTCCGATCACCAACAATAACAAGATTTCACCCCACCTCCTCACCAACAGGAAAGCCCATTCGCCCGCAAGAGCGAATACCACGTACACTCCAAAAAAATCTCACCCCACCTGCGGGTCACAAGTGGAAGGTCGGCTCACCCTCAAGGGTGAACATCCAAGAACAACAGTAGCTTCTTTATTATTTGAATAGTTAAAATTCCGTCTCTTGCAGCATAATGAACGTTCTGGAGATTGTTCACCAGTACCCTATTTTGCCCATAATATTTCTCGTTTTTTTTATTTGGCTGCCAGGGACTACCACCACAGAAGCCCTCGAATATTATATGACCAGTTACAGCTCTGAATATGCATCCTACAGGGGGCTGAATGTTGACGTCACCAATAGGGTCGCTTGATCACTCTCAATTGGTGACCAAATATCCCAGAGGCAAGATCTTGCTTCAGCAGTCCCACTTACTTCAACCGTTTTTTACGAGGTGTTTTCCCAGAAATTCATCTGCACAAACAAGATGAGAAATAGTGCATGGTAAAGCTCATTGTTCAAGCAAACTGGGAATTTGTGAAACTGATTAAATTCGTCACTGGTTAAATCCTAAGAAATTTTTCTCAGATTTCATTCACATACAAAATGAACTTTTGTAGACTACTTAACCAGCATCTCATTTGCCAAATTTAATTACTTGACCTGGAAATTATCATTGACATACATTGATAAGAAATTTCTTTCATTGAGGGTGCCAAAGTAAAATCTCGTCCTCTGACGATTGCTCATTACCACGTAAAAATCTATCCCTTCTCCTAACGAATTCTAATTTTATTTCACCCCTTCTATCACCGCAAATAAAGTGTTTTACGTCAATACTTGTAAAAAAAAACTTTTTCCTATAAATTACAAATCCTGTAATTAATAATTTAAATAAAGTGTTTTGCTATAAATTGCAAATAATTAATATGTAATTTTGCCCTGTTGGTATTGCAAATGTTTCTTGTTAACCACAATTTAATGAATACATACTGTATTTATCTTGCTAAATCTTCATATATTGGAAATTAAGTATTTTGTGTTATAAGTTGCAAATACTTCAAAAGGTGGTTTTGCCCTTTTTGTACTGCAAATATTTCTTGCTACCCAAAATTGAATGAATACATATCTCGCAGATTCTCTTGTTCCGGTTTTACGTCACGGACTCCCTTTTCTACCAAGGGTTTGGACGGTTGCCTTCTTGCGAAGGACTTGCTTTGCCAGATGTAACTGTTACCCTGAGTGCATGCCCTTGCTAACCTCAGACCTTGACTGGGCAGATTCTCTCTTTATTGTAAATAAATTGTTTTACCATATAAACTGAAAATAATTAATAAATGATTTTAGCTTATTGGCATTGTAATCTTATATGGTTACCCACAATTTAAGGAATATATACTGTATTTGTCTTGCTTATTCTTCATTTAATGTGGATAAATTGTTTTACGCTAATGCCATCAAATAATCAGTGACTTTGAATGCTCTTTCGGTAGCATAAATATGTCTGTTTAGCTGTGACTAACCAATATATTTTCATCCAGTAGAATAATATTGGAAACTCATTATTTTTGTGCTCGTGCTTTCAGTTTTTCCATTATTAAAGGTGTGCTGCCTCTGTTTCTGCAACTGTGTGACATACATTATCGTTGAGTTGAGGTTAAAGTCTTGGCATCCGTCTGTGATGCCGGGAATCAAAATCGTGCTCACCACCTCCGAGATTCGAGGCAGCTTTCCATAAATTTAAATTTTAAACTTGTTCCAGCTATCCAAAATTTAATTTAATTTTTTTAATGTGTCATTGTGTATGCAAAATTTTCAAAAAGTTGAATTCTGAGTTTCATTTAACCGAGTAGTGGTTTGAGGGTCTGTCCTGTCAGTTTGTGGGGCTCTTAGCAGAGTTCAGTACTTTTAGTCCCTTAGTAAAACAGAAACTTAACAACAGCCTCCCCACAGAAGCAGTCATCTTTTTCTTCCGCCCAAACTCTGAGATATGTCCGATGATACCTACAAATAGCACTATGCATTTCCTACATATTTCCTATTATTTTCCTATATCCTACCCTTACTAACATAACTGTAACCCTATTTCTAATGCCGCTATGTAATATATATCATCGTGATCAGTGTGATAATATATACGGTAAGTCAGGTATATAATGACAGGTTAGTTCTAGCTTATTTAACCGGCTCTACTTAACTACCGTGCATTTCCTAACCTAATACCGCTGTCTTCATGCTCCGGTTGTTGCCCATACAGGCAACCGATCTAACTCTTGATGCAGGGGAAGCGGAATACCTAACCTAACGTATTACAATTGGCGACTATATCACTGATAGATTTTTCACAGGGCACAGAGCAATCTTCTGAAGGCAAAATTTTTACCTGGACTCTCGCAATGAAAGATCTTTTTTTATCAATGTATATCTGCAGTTATTTCTAAGTCAAGGAATTATATTTGGCAAACGAGATTCCAGTTAGGTACTCTACAAAAGTTCGTTTGTATGGGAATGGAACTGAGCAAAATTACTTGGGAGATATTTTTAGCAATTTCGTAATATTAAACGCAAAGTTTCTCGAGTTCTCAGTTTGCTTGGCCAACGAGCTCCTACTATACACTGTCTCTCATCTTTTATGCCAGATGAATTCCTGCGAAGACACTCCCTAGTAATGGTTAGCCTCGCTGGTGAAAGTCTTGGAGTAAGCGGGACTCAGGAGTAGTTCTCTGTTATTCCTGTTCTGTTTGGCTGCCATCTGAGAGCTATTCCGTCGCCAGTATGGAGGTAACTTCGACTTGGTAGAATCTGTAAGGTTGACATATTGCAGTAGTTGCATCCATTTTGTTTCGAGGGTTTACTATAGTGGAGGTCCCTGGCAGGCAAATATGGCAGATATGCAAGGGAGAGACAGTAATTTAGGTGCAACGAAAGGGAGCAAACAAAGTAAACGCGAAATAACTTAGGGAAAAATGGACTACGGTATCAATAGCTGCAGCATGGTTCTTTTAATTTTTTGTGTATTTTTAATAGTCAGCTATTAGAAGACACTACTGAAATGTATCTAGACAAGCTAATGAAATATCAGCAAGATCAAATTTTATAACAAAATTTATCAGCAGGAGCAATTTTATAATGATGAATTTTTTTTTAGCACTGTATTTGTTAAGATGCTTCAGTACTATGTGAGAGGAAACAGAGAAGAGGAAAGAGAGGGAGACTAATGCATTGTGATAGTGCATATTATACTTTCTTCACTTACAAAAATATTAAACTATGTACTTCATAGCTAACTTCAATGATATAATACTAAAATTATGAATTGCAAATTATTCTAATTTTACAGAACTCAAGAAGTGAAGTTTTTTTCAGTAATAAAAACAAAAACAAAACAAAGTTAAAACTTCAATGAATAACTAATAGGGCATCTATACTGAGTCTGGTGACTATAAGCAGAATTCTCTGTCACAGACTCTACCCATCTCGACCCGACTATTTGGCAGCATATCACAGGCAAGAGAGGGATTAATTCATAAGTATGTATGAGAATAGAGGTAGGTTAACAAAAAGAATCTACTCTACTTCCGTTTTTAAAGGAAATATGTATTGAAATAGAAATATTCCATGGATGTGAAATCCAAAAATACCTAGCAAATTGTATATGAAATAAACATAGTAATAGAGGGAAATGGACTGTAAAGGAAGGGAAGGAGACAGAGAGAAAGAGTGAGAAGGAGGGATGAGAGAGATAAGGAAGTGAAAGGAAAATACAAGCAGAAAAAAATGAGTAGCTTCACAAGACAATTATTTCCCTGCTTGTGGATGGTGTGGGGGAGGAGAGGAGACAAAAAGGCTGTTATTCTTACACTCGTTTACGGAGAACTGGCAATCGCGCTACGGAGCTCATCTCCAGCACTCGGCCGATATCAGGACGTATCCTCCCGACTTTTTTCTTTCCCAATCACTAAAGACTATCCTCACTTATTTTTCTTCCCTGTAACTGAAAACTACCCTTTTCACTTTTCATTCCTCTGTTAGTGAAGACTGATACTGAATACTGATGAATCTATCACCGTTGCCTTTATATCGGCCGCGCTCTCTTTTTTTCTTCTTCTTTTTACTGGTCTAGTCTGCTTTTTTTTAACAGTTTTTGGTTCCACAGTTCTTCAACCATGTTTTGTTCTCCCTCTGTTGAGGAGTGAGGACTCAAACAGTAGTATATCCTCCACTGTCGTGTTTTCTGTCACATCATATCTTCTTCTGGTCTCTTGTAATGTCTGGCATTTTATAATGTAATGTTTCAGTGTTTCTTCCTCCTACAATTCCCAAATATCACATATTCCATCTTCTCCAATGAATGTTTTTCTCCAATTCAATTGTAGTGAGTTGGATCTGCAGCTGAACATCAATATTACTTTGTAAGAGTTATCATAAATTTCTTCTTCCTTTATATTCTTACTTCTTGGGTATATATTCAAGGTAGATTTTCTCTATATATCATTTCTCCACTTATTCTCGCCCCATTTTCTGATTTTCTTTTTTATATTTTCCTGTTTCATTTCCTTTAATTCTTATTTCTTGATAATTACCTCTTGCATATAACTTACTACCCCCCCCCCCACCATTTATATATCCTATTAGACTCTTCCATCTCTGTTAATATTTCTCTTATCAATTATTTTTTTCCTTCTAAAATGTGTTTTGTGTATCCTACTTTATTTCTCATGTCTCTCTCTTCCATCGTGGAACAGCCTTTTTCTCCCAGTAACTCTTCTACAGCTACATATCCTGGTGCTCCCAGTATATGCCTCCAAACCATATTTTCAATCCTTTGCATTTTCTTAAGCTCCTCCTTACTCCAGACCACAACTCCTCTTCCCAGAAGAATGCTAGGTAATACCACACTTTTCCGGGAGTGGCTGGCCGCAGGTGAATGTGTGCTGTTTCATCCTGTCCCCTAGCTCAGTGATTGGTCCGCCAATAAAGCTCCTCCTACCTCACTACTCTCCGTCTCATTGGCTGGAACCTTTGTTGGTAAACAAAGGCCAAAGCCTAGTTTTGTCAGAACTTTCAAACTCAGAAGTATTGTTGGTATTCGGGAGCATAGATATTCTTTATAACCAAATATCTGTTTAGGTTAGGTTTGGTTTATTAACGAAAGTTCCAGCTAATGAGAGAGAGAGAGAGAGGAGAGAGAGAGGGGGGGGGGGGGGGTAATGAGGTAGGGGGAGCTTTATCGGCGGACCAGTCACTGAGCTAGGGGACAGGATGAAACAGCAACCATCCGCTCCCCACTTTTCCAATAGGCCTTACCAATTAGTATCTTATTACATGACCTTGCCATTACAGAGAAGGTTAATCCTTCCATTTTTCTTGCATTTTCTATCTCCTCTATTTTGTGATCTTTCATATGAACTTTCTTTTATGTTATATTCATTCCTGAGACGTCATTTATACTGATTTTAAGTTTGTTTTACTCCAATTTTCCTAAGCCGGAGATTTTGCCTTTTATTAAAGTTTAATATATTCTAATTTGTATCTCTTATTTTTTTATCTAAACAGAAAAATTTTCCCATTTACTCATATTTAACTCATTCTATTTTCTTCATATTTTTGTTATAAGCAGAAGAGTTTGCATTTACTCAAGTTAAACTTATTCAAATTTAATTTTTCTTAGTATTTTCAGAGGAGTTTGCCTTTTACTCAAGTTTAACTTATTTCCATATTTTTCCTCTTATTTCACCCCCATTAAGCTTGAGTTTGTTAAACTTTGTTTACCTTTTACTGAGGTTTGACATTTAGAGATTTACCTCATTGTAACATTCGATGCTGAGATGGATCCACTCAGCCTTCATGTTTAGTCAGTTGTTCTATTTTGTCCTACTTCGATTTTATTTTAGGTGAGAAAAATTAGATTAGAAGAAATATCGGTATTATTTTAGAAGAGAGGATTAAGGGTATATGGCTTTTTTATATAAATAGAATGATAGATCTCACTAAGACAATAATAATGAACCCCATATTTACCCGGTACTGCCTCTTAATAATGAAGGGACGATTAAAAAAAAAAAAAATTTGTGGTTTGTTTACAAAGTCTCTTGGAGTCGTGAACACTGTCACACATATTCGATCCTGATTTTTGTTTGTTTAATGCATTAGTTGACTTGGTACGTTTTTTTTATTGTCTTTTATGGGGGGGGGATGCATTATGGGCCTAATTATTTGTAAGCATTATTTTCATTGGTCATGTTCAGCCAGTCACGAAAGTTCTTTCTTCATTTCTCTTTCTACTCATTTTTGTATCATGGCCGATAACTGCTGCTGCCTATTAATAATGAAAGGATGAATTTTTTAAAAAGTTACTCATTAGGCAGCCCAGGCCTACTACCCCATCTTCAGAAGATTCTGACAGTGCCGCAGGGCCATCTAGGCCTCTTATTTCCTCAGAATCAGATTAAGGTGAGAGTACATTTTAACCGTATATTGAAACCGATCAAATACCTTTAGAGAAATCGACAGCTTTTAGGGTCCATATGTACTCCTAAGGGAGGCCTGGGGGCATAGCCCCCCTGGTTAGGGAAAAAATAACCCTAAGGGGATCCGGAGGTGAAGCCCCCGGTTAGGACAAACGCGTTCCCTAGGTTACACTAGGTTAGGACGCACCAAAAATGTTTTTTTTTTTTTTTAGACACTGTGGAATAAAGATTTTTGCGCTTTATTTCTGATGCGTATCACTTGTTCTTGCTTTGTGGAATAAAGGTTTTTGGGCTTCATTTCTGCTGCATATCACTCGTTTTTGCTATTCCTCCTCCTTAAACCCCAATTACATCTGCCAAAACAAGTCCTTCGCAAAAAGGCAACCGTCCTAGCCCTTGGTAGAAAAGGGAGTCCGTGACGCTTCCCCCTATAATTATTAGGGGTAAGGAGGGCCATGGAAAGTCTACATCGAGTGTTTTGCGCCAGAAATGGAGTTCAGAATCATTTATTTCACATAAAACTATCAGAAATGCAGTTTTGCTATTAGAAAAGAATAATCTCCTCTCTTGAAAATTTACTGAAATATTTTTAAATGAGGAAGAATTAGTGGAATAGTTGTCGATATTAGAAGATAGAGAGTTGTCCAAGCATAGTTTTGTTGATGCTGCCTTGGAAATAATTTTTTGTTTTACTCTTATTTTGAGAGACTATGAGAACTGGAATTTCTCTAAAATACAGCCATTGTTTCCTCATTTTAAATAGGAACTTTCGGTGAAGATGCGTTTTGTGCATCTTTTCAATTTTTGGACTTAAATATTTTTTCTGAGAGATTCAATGTGTTCTGTATTAATCTGATACTTGTTTTTCTTGGATAACACTATTTTTTTTTTTCTTTTAGGGCTGAAATTAATTGGTGACAGTGGATACTTAAATCACCTGGATT
The DNA here is from genome assembly GCA_037179515.1 of Halocaridina rubra. NCBI lineage: Eukaryota > Metazoa > Arthropoda > Malacostraca > Decapoda > Atyidae > Halocaridina > Halocaridina rubra. Next base: position 5,621 of record JAXCGZ010017335.1, on the reverse strand, counting down.
TTGTAAAAATAAATAAGCCCAGGGTCCTTTAGGGTTATTTATCTTTACAAGACAAGTCTTGGGGTTAGTTATATTTACAAGGTAGTTATAGAGGTTAGATTAGTTTATGTGTTTTTGTGCTTATTCAACTTTACTAGTTTAATTATGGGGTTATTTAAGTTTACAAGTTTGATTACGGGGTTATTCAACTTCACATGGGGTTGAGGGGGTTATTTATCTTTACAAAATCCAATAACCTAATCTCACTAACCAAACTTAACCTAAGCCAACTAACCTAACCTACTCAAATTTGAAGCCTTAGATGCTTTAAAAGGATGAATTTGGGTGTTTATACATCAGTGCTGCACATTTCAGAATATGGTGGCAACACTGATTTCTTTGGAGGCTGTGGAAGGAGTGTGTAAAATGAATCTTAACCATATTTTCAGGTATGAACTCTTAGTATGTTCCAGGTTAAGATTCGCTTGACGCACCTTCTAAAACTCGTATTTGTTCTTCATCTAATTGTAATTTTTCAACATATATGTCTGAAACTAACATCTCCCACTCTTAGAAAATTGTTACTTGTGTAAAATTAATGCAAATAAATTTATGATTAATTATCAAAGAAAAGCAAAAGCCGAGAGGGACTTTAATTTACTCGAGAGACGAGACGCCTCCAAGTCTCAAGTAACCTACGCTGCTGTATAAACACCCGAATTTACGATATTAAGGAAAATAACTATCTAACTTAGGTTTGGTTAGATAGATTAGTTAGATAGTTACATCCCTTAATAAGGTAAGTTTGGGTGTTTATACAGTAGCGTGGCAGATTTCATTTTTTCTGTCGTTTCTCAAGTAATAATCAACCCAAAATTTCCATAATTTTGTATTTTTATCGTTTTAAATATTTAATCTTTTTTTTTTTATATCACAACTGTATGTATGTGTAGTCTTCTTTTTTAATTTTTAAGTAGCTATTGACATTTTCCTATCTCATAAATTTCTAATTGATATTATTTAACCCCACCCAAAGTCCCAAAATTCCCTAACTCCCTCCATTGCTGATAGAGATTGGAACTAGTTGATAATTAATTTTTTTCCTTAAGTTATATTGATTTTTATTTTTTATTGCTAGTTTTTGTATTTTTTCCCAATCCCACTTTCCCAAGCTCTCACCCATTACTGATTATTGAGAGAATTCAATACAGTATACACCTAGTTCTCAGAATAACGCCTATATAGGTTCTCAGATGTATCAGGTAAATGGAAAATGGCGCGAAAAAACGAGTCATTTTCCATAGGAAACAATGATAAAGGGCATAGATACGCTCCAAACCTTACATAGACACACCATGCCAAAGATATAAGATAAGTAAAAAACATATTTTATTACTACATAGCAAAGCAGAAAGCCCTGTATCTATTTTTAAGAGTATACAAACGATATTCATATTCACTTTACAGCTAGAAATTAACATACATTACTGTACTGTACTCTATTATACAGTGGGCAACAGTCATACAGTACACTGGGACATGCATGGTGGCCGTGAGCAAGTAACTTATGCGGTAGAAGAGGAGGAGGATGCAGGAAAACGAACCTCTATCTGCAAATGTAAACAAAGATGAAATAGAAATTATAAATAACCAAAGCAAGACTAAAAAACAAAACAAAAAATTAAGCAATGCCTAAATCTACCATATGGCAGATTAAAAAAACTTAATCTACATTCTCTAGAGAGGCGCAGAGTTAGGGGGGATATGATTGAGGTGTATAAATGGTTTAAAGGGATTAACAAGGGTGATATTAATAAAGTTTTAAAAATTCATGATCAAAGCAGAACTCGTAATGGATTTAAGCTTGATAAATTTAGGCTCAGAAGGGAAATTGGTGAAAATTGGCTTGGTAATACCGTAGAGTATCTGATGCGTGGAACAGGATTCCTGGTACGATAATAAATGCCAATACCTTAGACACCTTCAAATGTAGATTAGATAGACATATGACAGAGGTAGGGTGGGTGTATATATAATGTATAATGATGATGGTCTTTTCTTATTGTAATCCTCTTTGTACTCGTGGAAGAAGCGTCCGCGGGCGCTTATTTACTATATATATATATATATATATATATATATATATATATATATATATATATATATATATATATATATATATATATATATATATATATATACAAATAAGCACATTACATATGTGAAAACATGAATCTTTTTTTTTTTTTTTTTTTTTACCCCGACTGGGACTCGAACCTAGGACTTATGATTACTAAGTCAAGGCGCTACCACTACACCACAGAAGGTTAAAAGGAATTCAACCTTATAGCTTATATCTGCTATACTTAGGAATGAACGCATTCTAACTGAATGCCACTATGTTCATATTACAGATTCCCAAACCTCACTCGTGGCTTCATTTTAGCATTTAATTCAATTCCCAATCTCATTCGGGCCATGAAATACAAATAAGCACATTACATATGTGAAAACATGAATCATTTTTTTTTTTTACCCCGACCGGGACTCGAACCTAGGACTTATGATTACTAAGTCAAGGCGCTACCACTACACCACAGACGGTTAAAAGGAATTCAACCTTATAGCTTATATCTGCTATACTTAGGAATGAACGCATTCTAACTGAATGCCACTATGTTCATATTACAAATTCCCCAACCTCACTCGTGGCTTCATTTTAGCATTTAATTCAATTCCCAATCTCATTCGGGCCATGAAATACAAATAAGTACATTACATATGTGAAAACATGAATCATTTTTTTTTTTACCCCGACCGGGACTCGAACCTAGGACTTATGATTACTAAGTCAAGGCGCTACCACTACACCACAGAAGGTTAAAAGGAATTCAACCTTATAGCTTATATCTGCTATACTTAGGAATGAACGCATTCTAACTGAATGCCACTATGTTCATATTACAAATTCCCCAACCTCACTCGTGGCTTCATTTTAGCATTTAAATCAATTCCCAATCTCATTCGGGCCATGAAATACAAATAAGCACATTACATATGTGAAAACATGAATCATTTTTTTTTTTTTTACCCCGACCGGGACTCGAACCTAGGACTTAAGATTACTAAGTCAAGGCGCTACCACTACACCACGGAAGGTTAAAAGGAATTCAACCTTATAGCTTATATCTGCTATACTTAGGAATGAACGCATTCTAACTGAATGCCACTATGTTCATATTACAAATTCCCCAACCTCACTCGTGGCTTCATTTTAGCATTTAATTCAATTCCCAATCTCATTCGGGCCATGAAATACAAATAAGCACATTACATATGTGAAAACATGAATCATTTATTTTTATTTTTATTTTTTTTTATTTATTTTTTTTTTTCCCCGACCGGGACTCGAACCTAGGACTTATGATTACTAAGTCAAGGCGCTACCACTACACCACAGAAGGTTAAAAGGAATTCAACCTTATAACTTATATCTGCTATACTTAGGAATGAACGCATTCTAACTGAATGCCACTATGTTCATATTACAAATTCCCCAACCTCACTCGTGGCTTCATTTTAGCATTTAATTCAATTCCCGATCTCATTCGGGCCATGAAATACAAATAAGCACATTACATATGTGAAAACATGAGTCATTTTTTTTTTTACCCCGACCGGGACCCGAACCTAGGACTTATGATTACTAAGTCAAGGTGTAGTGGTAGCGCCTTGACTTAGTAATCATAAGTCCTAGGTTCGAGTCCCGGTCGGGGTAAAAAAAAAAAAATGATTCATGTTTTCACATATGTAATGTGCTTATTTGTATTTCATGGCCTGAATGAGATTGGGAATTGAATTAAATGCTAAAATGAAGCCACGAATGAGGTTGGGGAATTTGTAATATGAACATAGTGGCATTCAGTTAGAATGCGTTCATTCCTAAGTACAGCAGATATAAGCTATAAGGTTGAATTCCTTTTAACCTTCTGTGGTGTAGTGGTAGCGCCTTGACTTAGTAATCATAAGTCCTAGGTTCGAGTCCCGGTCGGGGTAAAAAAAAAAATGATTCATGTTTTCACATATGTAATGTGCTTATTTGTATTTCATGGCCCGAATGAGATTGGGAATTGAATTAAATGCTAAAATGAAGCCACGAGTGAGGTTGGGGAATTTGTAATATGAACATAGTGGCATTCAGTTAGAATGCGTTCATTCCTAAGTATAGCAGATATAAGCTATAAGGTTGAATTCCTTTTAACCTTCTGTGGTGTAGTGGTAGCGCCTTGACTTAGTAATCATAAGTCCTAGGTTCGAGTCCCGGTCGGGGTAAAAAAAAAAATGATTCATGTTTTCACATATGTAATGTGCTTATTTGTATTTCATGGCCCGAATGAGATTGGGAATTGAATTAAATGCTAAAATGAAGCCACGAGTGAGGTTGGGGAATTTGTAATATGAACATAGTGGCATTCAGTTAGAATGCGTTCATTCCTAAGTATAGCAGATATAAGCTATAAGGTTGAATTCCTTTTAACCTTCTGTGGTGTTGTGGTAGTGCTTTGACTTAGTAATCATAAGTCCTAGGTTCGAGTCCCGGTCGGGGTAAAAAAAAAAAATGATTCATGTTTTCACATATGGAATGTGCTTATTTGTATTTCATGGCCCGAATGAGATTGGGAATTGAATTAAATGCTAATATGAAGCCACGAGTGAGGTTGGGGAATTTGTAATATGAACATAGTGGCATTCAGTTAGAATGCGTTCATTCCTAAGTATAGCAGATATAAGCTATAAGGTTGAATTCCTTTTAACCTTCTGTGGTGTAGTGGTAGCGCCTTGACTTAGTAATCATAAGTCCTAGGTTCGAGTCCCGGTCGGGGTAAAAAAAAAAATGATTCATGTTTTCACATATGTAATGTGCTTATTTGTATTTCATGGCCCGAATGAGATTGGGAATTGAATTAAATGCTAAAATGAAGCCACGAGTGAGGTTGGGGAATTTGTAATATGAACATAGTGGCATTCAGTTAGAATTCGTTCATTCCTAAGTATAGCAGATATAAGCTATAAGGTTGAATTCCTTTTAACCTTCTGTGGTGTAGTGGTAGCGCCTTGACTTAGTAATCATAAGTCCTAGGTTCGAGTCCCAGTCGGGGTAAAAAAAAAAAATGATTCATGTTTTCACATATGTAATGTGCTTATTTGTATTTCATGGCCCGAATGAGATTGGGAATTGAATTAAATGCTAAAATGAAGCCACGAGTGAGGTTGGGGAATTTGTAATATGAACATAGTGGCATTCAGTTAGAATGCGTTCATTCCTAAGTATAGCAGATATAAGCTATAAGGTTGAATTCCTTTTAACCTTCTGTGGTGTAGTGGTAGCGCCTTGACTTAGTAATCTTAAGCCCTAGGTTCGAGTCCCGGTCGGGGTAAAAAAAAAAAAAGGATTCATGTTTTCACATATGTAATGTGCTTATTTGTATTTCATGGCCCGAATGAGATTGGGAATTGAATTAAATGCTAAAATGAAGCCACGAGTGAGGTTGGGGAATTTGTAATATGAACATAGTGGCATTCAGTTAGAATGCATTCATTCCTAAGTATAGCAGATATAAGCTATAAGGTTGAATTCCTTT